>CM035797.1:28665334-28877834 GCA_020466265.1 Siphamia tubifer
TTTGCCTCTATCCCATCCCCCACCCCCCCATAGACACCCTGCATCCTGCTTCTAATCTGCTGCTATTGTATGAACTATCCTGGGACAGTAAGAATGGGGTGTGGTGATGGTGCCCCCCTCAACTTTAACCTCTTTTGGGACTAAATTTGCCAACAGTACTTCATCTGTTCATCTGTGGTCGAACCTCTAATGAAAAGTCAATATGGTGCAGTGTGAAAGATGATAAATTTGAAGAACACACCCAATTGATTGTTTTGTCATGAGTCATAACATGTATTTGCAAAAAGAAAAATAATAAAAATGGTTTTCTTCCTGCAGAAAAAGAAAAAGATGGAGTTATGGGGGGGGGGTTATATCCTCCTGTGTTGTATTATTTGCTTGTTTTGTTTGCTGATAAGATGTTGTTGGATCTCTTGCAGGTTTTCTCCTCCGATCTTTCTGTTTCTTATTAGTATTATTCCTTCCATCTGGATCTTGGAGCTTCACCATCAAATCAATAAAGCCAGTGGTCCTGAGGTACTTCACCCATGAAATAAACACACACTCAGTTCATAATAATAATAATAATAATAATAATAATAATAATAATAATAATAATAATAATAATAATAATAATAATAATAATTATAATAATATCAAAAGCTTTCAAGTAGCTAAATGAAATGAGTCAATTTCATGCAACTTTGTATATCTCGTCAAATACATGTCAGAGGTAAATGTGCACTTTTCTCCACTTTTTACTCTTTCCAACACACATCTCTAATTGTGTTGATTTTTAGTATTTGCGATAACTTAAATTATTATGTCACCCTTTATGGGTTGGAAATAGTCTACTCTTTAAACAATAATTTCTTATGCATTGTCATAGACATCACCATATTGATTAGAAATGTAGAATGTCAAAATAACGACAGCAGTCATCAGTGTTCTATTTATTGTACCACTGTTGAGTTGGTTTAGAATTAGTGTAATCATGCACATTATGGACTAGATGGCCACCATTATGTAGAATAATCACAACTTTTGTTAATGGGACAGTTATTTAATAACTGTGGTTGGTCTATTCACAAAACTGAAGCCAGGTTTGTCTTTCTGCACTGATGAAAACTAAACTTGATTTTTCAGAGATATATTATTCCAAAGATAGCATGTAAATTACAACATGCACATTAATGCAACATGAACATGAATCTAAAACCATAATAAGACACTGACAGGTTATATTTTCTTTCACATTTTTTTTTCATAATACTTTACAATGCAGAACTTTTATTTTGATAGTACAGTTTTATTACATTTACTTTAGTATAAAGTAATTTTCCTGCTTTGATGAAAATGTCTCCACATATGAATTAAACAGATGCACAGATGGTTTACAACATTTTGCAACACTTTGCAAATACATATGTATATGGATAAGATTTGACTTATATTTATAAATGCAGTAATACGGTGTGCAGAAACCCTCTGTGTCTCGTTTCAGTGCAAGAAGCTTGACTCATGGGAGAATGTTTATGAAGTGATCAAATTGAATAAAACCTTGGGGAATCTCACGTATGACGCCCTGGACTACTTAAAGGTAGACCTCACCTCATTTCGCCACACTTGTGCCTTAAAATAGAACATACTGTAATGTCCTTTGTAATAGAGAAATGAATGTTTTAAAAAGACATTTACAACACTGCAGCATGCTTAACATACATTATGTAAAGTACTAGTGACACCAGCCAAGTTAGGAAAACACACAAGCTAGAAAATGACATTATTCTCATGAGCTCTGGTGAATAATTTATGATGAAAGCTATCGCAGTTATTGCGTATATTCAGAATGTAGGTAACAAATACTTAATCTCATCTTTCACTCAATGGTTCTTTAGCACCTTTTGTATTATTTGTGCATTTTTATTCTTGAGAATGTGAAAGGTATGACAGTGTGGATAATGATAATCTGAAAAATTGGAGGTTCATGTTTTTATGATTCAACTCAATCATACTCCGTTGGAATAAAAACATTATCATCAAAATGTGAAGTCAAAATGTCCTCAGTAGGCTTATCATATTTAATGCAAAAGAAAGAAACAAGGACAAAAACCAACCAAGCAGGGTTTCTCCTCCTTAAGGTATCAGCAGAATATCAGAATGTGTCAGGTCTTGTCTAACACAGAGCTGCAGTGTTTGTTTCTGCTGCAGCCAAGAGAAACCATTATGTCATGCATTGCAGTTCCACCAAAATCTGTGTAATGTATTTTATCTATGGTATATATATATATATATATATATATATATAGAGAGAGAGAGAGAGAGAGAGAGAGAGAGAGAGAGAGAGAGAGAGAGAGAGAGAGAGAGAGAGAGAGAGAGAGAGAGAGAGAGAGAGGAGAGAGAGAGAGAGAGAGGAGAGAGAGTGGAGAGAGAGAGTGTTTACTATAGTGGAGGCAAATAGAGTGAAAGAAGGAAGTTAATTTTACCAAGGAAGGACTGAAGCGTAGGACACCTAATGCACTGTGGACATGAAACACTTCCAAATTATTGTCCATATATTGAGACTCAGAGAGAGAAGACCGCCATCAAGGACATTCTAATAAGAGTCATTTTATGAAACCACAAACGAATTGCAAATTAGGTAGCCAAGCCAAAATAGTCACCACCTGGGTTTAACTAAGCAGACAGATCCTTCCATTGGATAAAGGGGTTGGTTCAGTTGGTCAGATTTAGGTTCAAACGAGTTCAGCTGAACCTGAATCTACAGTGGTCCCTTATTTATCACGTTACAGTCTACTTGAGGCAGGACCCTCCCCCTGACCCAGAGTGGGCACTCTACCAAAGTACTTCAGGATCTTATTCATGAGTGAAGGAGGGATGGAGCTGCAGGTCAACAGCCGGATTAGGGCGGCAACTGCAGTAATGTGGCCGTTAAACTGATCTATTGTGGTGAAGAAGGCAAAGCTCTTGATTTACCAGTTGATCTATGTTCACCTATGGTAATGACAGAAAGAATGAGGTCGCAGGTACAAGCGGCCAAAATGAGTTTCCTTCGCAGGGTGGCTGGTCTCAGCCTTAGAGAGAGCATGAAAAGCTTGGACATCCAGGAGGAGTCAGAGTAGAGCGGCTGCTCCTCAATGTCCAGAGGAGCCAGCTGAGGTGGCTGGAACATCTAGTGAGGGTGCCTCCTGGACGCCTCCATGGGGAGGTGTCCATCTGGGAGCAGACCTCAGGGCCGACCCAAGACACGCTGTCAGAAGTAGCTGGGGTGAGGGAAGTCTGGGCTTCTTTGCTGAGGCGACTGCCCCCACGACCCGGACCTGTAGAACCAGGAGACAATGAGTACGAGGGTTACAGTCCAAAAATAACAAACAAAAGGCAGAATCCGTACTGTAGTCACCATTATTATTTTTATCTACAATTATTACCTCCGCCAAGGAGGTTAAGTTTTTGCCAGTGTTTATCTGTTTGTTTGTTTGTCTGTTTATCTATGTTCATGAAAACTCGAGAACTTATGGATGGATTTTGATGAAATTTTCAGGGTAGGTTGGTAATGGGGAGATCTGGAAATGATTTGATTTTGATGGTGATCTGGGGGGGGGGGTCTATATCTTGGCAGAGGTCTGCGCTCTCAGAGTGCTTTTCTAGTTATACATGTTCTAAGGCTGTAAACCCCCCCACACCACCACACACTTTATACACTTTTGTCAGATAGGCATTAACCTATTCTTACATTTGTCTCTTTTTTTAAACACTCTCAAAGTTCAACCCATTAATATAAAATGAAACCAAACATCAAAACCTGTTTTCAACTTTTTGTGCGATGGGTAGCTTCTGCCTTTTTGGATGCGACTGCAGGTGCTTTTGTCATTGCAAGTTTATTCGAGGATGTGATGTGTGTTGTGATGACAGCTAAAGAGTGTGTGACACTGGTCATTAACTGACTTTTCTTTCTACATGTCGACATGAGTTAGTCCTCCACACTGTTAGAGCTATAGAGGAGCAGAGGAGAGACACTGAAGAACTTGGTAGCATAAATGTTCAGTTAAAAACTCACTGAATTCTGTTATAAAAGAATCAGTGAACAGGGAGTTGACATGGAGGTCATCAACCAAGAGGTAGTTAGCTCAATAATGGAGCATCAACAATGACCCCCCCACGGCACCACACTCACCCCCGCTGCAAATGTCAAGAACATATATTTAATCTGAGTATATACTAACTGACAGTCACAATAGTAGTTCTAAGTCTGTAAGTGCTTCAGGGTGCATCTCAGCCTTTCCTTCCTACTATATTTAGAAGTTCCTCATGGCAGTAATTTTGAGTAATCCTCCAGACAGATCATCAGACAAACCAAGGTTATTACAAAACACCATTGACCATGGTTAAAAAGACTACAAGGCATTTACATGTGCAGTCACATTCAAGGATATGCAAAGTAAAATAATAAAGATTATGGCAGTTATTTAAAATAAATTGACAGAAAATACATTTTTGTACCATTAATAACAAGACATAAAAACAAATAGTTGATTTGATTGATACTGAGGGAGGAAAGTAGTTATACAGTCTGTTTACATTACAAACCAGGCCCCAATGAGCACACAAAAGTAAAATTTTTTGGAGCTGCAAGCTGGTTGAATAAATGTATGAAAGATATTGACAGTCTGTGAGTTTATTGACTAAGTGCATAGTAAATGGTTGTGATGTTACATTACTAAATAGAACTGGAAGATGTAATATGACCACTGAAGGTTCTTCTTTCTGTCTCCTTTCTTAGAACATTGACCAGGCATTTTCATCTGTCTGCCTCAATGACTGGATCCTGGCTCTCCATCAAATCTTACTCATCCTCCTTATCGTAGGAAAGTGGCTCCTCCCATTAGGAGGCGGGGTCACACGGGACGAGTTATCGCAGCTTCTCCTCATATTTGTTGGTACAGCGGCGGACATCCTTGAATTTACTAGTGAAACACTGTCAGATGTCAAGTGGGTGGCTAAATCTGTTCTTGCTTTTTATTAATATGATTGCAGTCATTGACTCTAGACCAGGGGTGTCCAAATACAGTCCTCTACGTGTTTTAGATATTTCCCTCTTCCACAGGATTCAGTTTAACCCTTTAACTTCTGAAACTTTAGCAGTTCCACAGTAAAAAATAATTAAAATAAGCAACAAAATTAACAAAAATGGCCAAAGTCATCAATAAAATGAACAAAAATGAATAAGAATCTGACAAAATAAGAAGGAAGACACAACATTTTTGTTAATTTTGTTGCTCATTTTTTATTTTTTGACATTTTACTTTTTTTTCCTTTAATTTTGCTCCATTTGTGTCTAACTTTCTTCATGTTACTAATTATTTTGTCAGCTTATTATTAATTTTTGTTCATTTTAGTGATGACTTTGGCCATTTTTGCTCATTTTGTTGCTTATTTTAATTATTTTTTACTGTTGTAAGTTTCAGGAGTTAAAGGGTTAAACTGAATCATGTGGAAGAGGGAAATATCTAAAACATGTAGGACACCGGCCCTCGAGGACTGGATTTGGACACCCCTGGTCTACTGTAGACTCTGTCACTGAAATACTGTACATATATTTATCTATATATAATGTGTCTTTTCCAGAGAAAACAGTCCTCAGCTGGTGTACATCATCCTTGCTGTATGGACCTGGAGCATGCTGCAGTTTCCCCTCCATCTGTCTGGTCAGTATGTGTTTGTGACTTCATTAATAAAATAACTACAGTCTTTAACAGCATTGTTATTGTTACACATAACCCCTTCCCACTGTGGGATAATTTAAAAAAGATTTTCTAGAAATTGGCAAAAACATTAGTAAAGTCAGCAGCGTTCCTGCCAGTGTTGTAAGTAAACAGAAAAGTAGTTCAGCAGAAATCACTTGTTCTCCTTCTGTAGCTTTGTCGAATTATTAAACTAAAAATATGTTTTCACTCCTCAGGACTGAAATAAACCACTGGGGCTGTAACAAAGAAGAATGTCCTGTTTTCAGGCATATAATTTTAAATAAAGAATCAACAGGAAAGGAGAACTGAAGGAATTACTCTATATAAATGTGGAGAGACTTTAGCAGGAAACGCATTCTTAGAAATTTGGTACATAAATAGATTTGGAATGACAGTTCCCAGCTTTGCTGATAAGGGGAAATCATTACCAGGAAAGGGCCAACTAACAGATGTGTCTTTGAAACATATTACAGTGAGCACAGAAGAGGACGTAAACCCGGCTTCTGGAACAAAGAATAGGGTTTGGAAAAAAAAAGAAATCATTGAGAGAAAGAACAGTAAGAGAAAAAAAAAAACACAAAGAAATCTCCAGGGTTTGATTTGAAGCAGTACGCTGCTGTTCTTGGGAAAGACAAATCCCATCAGCGATGTCAATTATTCATAACTAAACTTTTAATAGTTTGCAAATGGAACTTCAGACTTAGGATAATATTAAGAATAGCTTTACCATTATGCATTTAGAGTACTCAGCAGGAATGCTGAGCAGCACAGTTTGTATGTGTGTGTGTGTGTGTCATGTTTGTTATACACACACACACACACACACACACACACACACACACACACACTACATATATATCTACATATATACATCCATATGTCGGCTTTAATTGTCATTTCATATATTGTACAGATTTGTATCTGTTTTAAACATGTTTACATTTTTATATTGTCTTCTATTTGGATTTTACAGAGAACAGTGGATTCATCTGGGTTTTATTCACAAAACAATAAAAATTCAGGTGCAGAAACATAAGACTAAAAGGAAATAATGAAATGGGGATCATTCATGAGTTACCTGGAGGTTAAGAATTGAGACAATAGAGAAATAAAAGGTATTTTTAATGGTTAAAGCTTGGTAACATTACAAATTAATGCAGTGACTTGACAAATAAACACAGAACTAAAAGTAAGCAGCATTATCTTTACTCACAAGGTTAAGTAAAGTTAATAGTGCAGTTACCAAAGCAGCTGCATATATTTCCATCACTCCTGATTCAAATGATCATCATCATCAACTTCTGCAGAAGACTGATAATGACCATCATGTGTGCTGGAAAAGTGAAACCTCTAAAACATGCAAGATAAGGACTAGGGTTTATACGATGCTTCCAAAACAAATATTATGAAACCCCATATGAATATTTAATAATATGTGTAATGTAGCATTAGAAAATTAAGATTGTATCCACTTGCCAGCAAATATAAGACATTATGACTCACTTCTTAATGAGAATAAAAAACCTTTTTTGCACAATCATTAACTCAGTTCATCCTGTTTTTGTCTCATGTAGTGGTGAACTCAAAACCAGCCACTGATGGTGAGGAAGGGGTCCAGGAGGTCTCCCTCTTGACTAAACACAGCACGGACATATGGAACATTGTGGAGGCACTTTTCATTCAGGATGGGCCGTTCCTTGTGGTCAGGCTCACCGTCATGACATACTTTGATGTCTTCCACCAGATGTTAGTTTTCTTCGCCATTAAGAACTTCCTGGTCGTCATACTGAACCTGTACAGGTTGGTGATCATATGTCACGACTTCAGACTGTCTAGCAGGAGCATTCCCGAGGGCACGGCTATACCATGATGAACCTGAGGAACATCACAACTTAGTGGTGCATCCATGGAATTATAAAAGCAGCAGGAAGTGAAAGGCACGCTTACTGCTCCCAACTTACTATGTCTAACTCTGTGAAATCGATGTGCTGTGAGTAAATAACAGTCAGGAGAAGAAACTGTGAGCAAACATTTTCTTACACTTTGAAGGAGACGAGGTTGCCGAGTTCACATTCCACGCTTCAGCGCTTATCATCTGACTTCGTTTCAGAGATCGTACTTTACCCTCAACACCACTGGAGTCAATCTGAATCTAACCCGATGAACTCTAGAAGAAAACTAGAAGAAAACTACAGCCCGTAGCATTAAAGCAGGAACTGTATGTGATTGTAAACATTCAAACTGAAGCCACATTCTGCTCATTAGTTCTGCAAGTAACAGAAAATGAATTGTTCAATGGTTTCAGTAATTTATCGAGGTTAGAGTTTTACATAGACCTTGGTTAAATGGATTAAAACCTAGCTTTTTTTTTTAGATTTTAATATAAAGTGCTATATAAAATCCAACAGCTTTACCAATTTTTCCTTTTGTTGAGTTGCTTTTAGATGAAACTGCAGCCATCACAACAGGTCACATTTAGAGTAATTCAACCTCCTGCTCTTTATATCTGTGTACTGTTTTCTCCACAGATAAATGTGACAGCTTTAAATTTATCGCAAGAGAAAACAGACATATAGAGGATGTTTTCTTTTAGGTATTTCCCATGATGCAAGCAAAAGGATACTAGGTCTGAAGGGACTCCCAGTTCACTCCCAAAGCTTAAAATATCTCATCCCAGATCATCAATTTATAGAAGCTTCCAGGCTGTTTAGAGCTTATAAATGTTCAGGCTCTGAACAAAACACAAATTAAATCCTCAGAGCTGTAAAAATGTGGCTGCATTTAGCTAATTTTAGCTCAATTTTAGCTAGCATAACTAAAACTCTCCGTAATATTTCACCTCCTTTTATCTACTTTTATTGGTAGCATGAAGATATTTGCTTTTGTGGCATCATCACATATAGACACTACAAACCAAAGACCTGGTCAAATATTTTAATTTTGACCTAATGCCTCACATTATTCCAGACAATCCTGTGTATTTCCAGATTTGACAAGTTACCAATCAACAAATGCATTTCTCTCTTGGAATTAATATAACCTTTGCAACTCCAGTGATTAGGAAATTAACCCCCATGTCTGCGTTTGATGTGACATTCATGAAAAATAAGCCATGTCTGTTTGTTTGTTTCTTTTTACTGACATCGTCCCACTTCTCTGATGCCGAGAGCAGTTTGTTGAAAAGTGTCATGCATCTCATCTCATCCAAACTAAAACTACTGGAACTTTATTACAACACTAGTCATTTATTCCTTTTTTTTTAACTTAATTTTTAATTTTAATTTTTTGCATTTTTCATGTTATTTGTTATGTTGTGAATATGTATTAGTTTCTGTTGTTGCTTATTTTTGTTTTGTTTTTTTTCTACGTTTATTTTTATTATTTTTATTATTTATTTATTATTATTTTGTTAGTTTAATATTCATTTTTATTAATTTTACTGATCATTTTGTTGCATTCTTTATCTTTTTTTCTTTTTTTTACTGTGGAATTGCTTAAGTCTCAGGAGTTAAAGGGTTAACAAAAACTAACAAAATGATGAAAACTAGAATTGAAAAAACATTTGTGTTAACTGAAATAAATAAAAGGAATAATTAAAAGAAAACAACTGAAACTGTGCCATGTGCTTACAAAACTAACTAAAACGTCTAAAAATGATGGATAAAATCTATTTTGTTTTGTCCTTTGTTAATGTCGGATTGATATGAAATTGATTTATTTTGCTTGAGCAAGTTTATCTGGTGGCACCATACAGCACTTCATGATGCATCACATGCCATTTATAGTCAGCTTCTCATCCCCCATCACCCCACTCTGTGTGAAAACATGAAGACTAAAATTTGGGAAATGCAGCATATGTATGGGATTTATTTGAATATGACAAGGAGGAAGATTAATAAATTATATGAAAAAACTCATTCTAAAATTAAACTAGAACTAAGCATTTCGAATAAAACCTCGCAAACCTGCTCTAAAAACAAATTAAAACCCAATAAATTAGAGAAAAAAAATCAAAACTAAAAAAAGAAAGACTATAATGAAAAATACAAATCTATTATGACCTTGGTGTGAACATGTATTTGTGGTAAAATACCCCAAAATGTATTCTATAGCACTAGTGCTTATGATTAAATGGCCAGTTTACAACATATAGTTCATTTTAGTAAATTAAATGATGAGGTATTTAGTGTAATATGACTAACATGTAGGAGATAAGATAGGAATAAAGCAAGACCAACAATCTGATATAATAAAATGGAAAAAAAAAATGACGCATTTTACAAAAGCTTTTCCACACAATAAAACAAATAAAAAATAGTCTAGAAGATCCGCTTCTTATCGACATAGATTAAAAGCCAGACTCCCACTTAGATAAGAACTGAATGGATGTGTGAGTGTTTATTTGGATCGAGGTGTTTTTTAGTGGAAGTGAAGACGGAGAGAACAGGAAACGAGGGGAAGACAGAAAGATACTTGATCATCCACAGTGTGTGTAGTGTTGACACAAAGAGAGATTAGAGGAGAGTGATTTTCCTATTGTTATCTGAGAAAGCAGGAAGTTAAAACAGACTGTGAAAATATCCTAATGGCAGAGTGGATGGTTTCTTAAAACTACTGAAAACACTGGAAACTGATTTAGTTTTGGCAAAAGAGCCCATTAATGTTGTTGTTTCCTGACATGTGATAGGAAATAGGACAATAATAGACTCACCAGTGTTCATTTCTTTATTATTGTTTGTTGGTTTGTTTATTTGTTTATATACAAGATAACTCAAAAACTTATGGACAGATTTTGATGACATTTTCAGGGTAGGTTTGTAACAGGGAGGTCTTACATTTTTGTGGTGATCCAGGGGTGGGGGTGGAGGGGGGTGAGCTCTGAAAGTAAAACCAAATCAATGTCTTGAATATTTCCTCGTATTTATCATCTAAAAGTGATTTATCTCCATGTCTTCCTCATGGTTGTAGCTCTCTGCAGGGTTAATAGTTGTCAGCTCTGACTGTGACATTGAAAGAATGAGTGGAAAAATTGTGTGACCAAACAAATGCCTGTTTGGTTCTTTCTGTATTGTACTCATGAACAGACCTGTTCCAGTGATCCCTTCAAGCTTACAGCTGTTATTGTAGGTTCTGTTTACTGCACTGAACTGTCTGCGTTGTGGCCTTGGGGTCAACATAGCTGGGTGTTTGTCTATGTCGTAACAGGTTTGTGTAACTGTAGACTGGTGGATTCCAAAAGTCGTTAGCGTTGTTTTGTATTTCCTTCTGCTTTTATGTAACAATAATTAACAATTCTTGACTGAAGGTCACCAGAGGCATGGTTTACATCAGCAAATGTGTCTAGTGAATGTAAGGTGATTAAAATGTACTCAAATTGAAGACAATTTTACTTCACTCAGATAACATTTGGCCACTCTCTAAAAAGAGTAAATGTTAATCATTGGGCAAAGTTCTCCAAACGCAATATAGAGTCAAAAATTTACTGGAAAACAGAGCTTAATTTATTATTTTTGAGGAAAACACGCTTGATGTAGTGTTTTTTAAAAAGTTAAAGTAACTTCAATTTGGTTTTGTTGACTGAACTTTACATCTGATCATTCATTCATTATCTGAACCACTTGTATTTATTATTTTATGTAGGGACAATCACTCTCACATTCACACCTATGGGTAACCAATTAACTTATCAGTCTTTGGATGGTGAGAGGAACCCACACATAAATAGGGAGAACATGCAAAGTCCACACAGAAAGGCTCCGCCCCCATCGGCTGGTGTTGTAACTCTTGACTCCTATTGGCTGTTGCTTCAAGCAGCAGTGTCAGGGTTTTAATACAGTTTCACACAGTTCATGTTCCAGTTCCACAGAATAAAACATTGGTTCTTTGTTGGAACAAAAAAAAAACCCTGTGACATCATCAGTGGGTGTGTCATGTCCTAGATTGCGAAGACGAGTCAGAAGTAGTTGATGAATGTGTGTCAACATACTCCCATTTTGGTTCTACTTTTAAAACCAAGGTTCTGAAACTGAAGAACGGAGCCAGAACTATTTAAAAGCAGTATGTGAGTGTTTAATAGCTGTGTTCAGTAAAGACATGAAACATATTTTTTGTTTGATATTAGGTTTTGAACCTTGTGTTTGATGCATGTCAAATCATATTTTATCACCAATTCATGGGGAAAATTGATTTTTTTTTTCTTGCCACTGTATATATTTACAATTTAACTGGATAATGTGACCACTAGAGTAAAAATCAATGATGAACCATGGCTGTCAGTCCTGACTAACTTACTGGACTAACACTGCCATCTCTTGTCTCATGTCTTGTCTGACAGCTAAAGATGGATGGACTTGATTCCTGTAATGCATGTTTAATAACCAGAAAATATTGTAGGCAACATTAAGTCTCTCAGGTTTATAAAAAACAATATGTGGATTATTATATATGTTCAAATATATGTTTGTTTTTTAATTATCTGTTTTTGTGTATTAATTAAACTGGGGATGCACATCTTCTATATAATGACTGTACACCAGACACAGCACATATAAGCACTGTTGACCAATATTAACTGTTAGGAAAAAAAAGTCTTTTTGATGCCAGTGGCTAATATTGTTTTATTGTTTTGTAATAAATGTTTCATAAATTTGTATGATTGAATTTATTCTTGTTGCACATTTCATTGGAAACAACAAATACAATGTCAGAGGATGAAGTGGAAAGTAAATGACCAGGGTACTGTTAGTGGTTTGTCAGTTAAAATACACAAAACCAAGAGTCATTGAACATTTTATTCGATTTGGTGAATGAGGAATGAATGTGTTTTTTTTTTTTTTTATACAAACACATAATAACTGAAAGTACCTAATAGTCTACTGTACAGGGTGTTTAATGTTGCTAATACATATCTGATACATTGCAGAGGTCAGACTCCAAACAAAAAACCTTTAACAATAGCAAATGAACTTATCTGAATGTTGCAGAATGTGTGTACAATAGAAACAACCCATAAAAATCCAAACATCCACTGCCAATCAAAAGCATCTACTCATCTAAACTGTTTAAATAAATATTCATCCATTAATCCTATCAATACATAAAGGTTATTGAGAAGGGTGTCAGTTTAAATTACCATAAACCTGAGTAAGATTTGAAAACTGCTGGGGCACCTCAGAACTTTTGAAATCAAACTGACGCTTTTGCTGCTGGAGGCAATTAGGTCATTCATCCGTTTGTCATCCGTGATAATATACTCTGCATTACTGAGTGATGAGCATTGATTGACAAGTGTTGAAATACTGCACTCTATATTCAAAGACAAAGTTGAAAGCCACGTCTGCTTTACAGGCTTGAGATATTTCAAAATCTGCATTATTGCACAAGAGTTGAACATTTTATTTGCTAGTTTTCCAAGTAACAGAATCACCATTATATGGAAGCCCATTTCCTGTAACCTTCATCAGAAGCGTCACTTGATTTTGCTGTGAAATGTCTTCCAGGCTGCTCAGGAAGATGAACAAATTACTTATATTAGTTATATTTGGAAAACAATATGAGCTTTTATCAGACTCATAGCATAATTGTCAAAGTCATAGTTTTATCCGAACACAACCAATAATGGAAAATTAATCCACAGTGTTCAAATAGTAATGTTACATACTACAATTTGGCTAAAACATGATTAATGTAATTATATAAGCTAAATAATATATAGTAACACAGGTTAAACAAAATGATCTATATATATAGTTCCTCTTCTTCCTTTTCACCTCCACCGCTGCACTGATAAATAAATCTGTCCACACCAGGTCATACAATAATAATAATAATAATAATAATAATAATAATAATAATAATAATAATAATAATAATAATAATAATAAACAATAATAATAATAATGCTACTACTACTACTACTACTACTACTACTACTACTACTACTACTACTACTACTAATAATAATAATAATAATAATAATAATAATAATTATTATTATTATTATTATTATTATTATTATTATTATTATTATTATTATTATTGTTATTATTATTATTTTATTTTATTTTATTTATATCGCACTTTTCTGGATACTCAAAGACGCTTTACATTAGTGGAAAAATCATAAAAGCAGTACATTCAAAGACACTCAAAGACATTTTAAAATAGTACAAAAAATCATAAAAGCAGTACACATAAGACAATTACATGACACAGGACAAAGCATCCATACAGGTTAGGATTCATAACAATGTACACGTATGATATTTCCATGTTTACTACAGAAGAATGTTGAATTCAGGACTATTTTTATTCATGGGTTGAAATAAACACTCTTTCTTCTGCTTAATAAACTGTATGAAACACCTCTTGGATTAACTGGAAAATGTGAAAGCAGATGTGTCTTTAGAGGAGGTTCTCACAGGCTGGTGATGATGAGAATATAAATACACTGTAAATAATATATACACAAACATATTTATAATAGACCGGATATCTATGCATATCTATCCACTTATTCATATTTATCTTAACTATTTTAAACACACTCTTTGTTTCTAGTGGAATGTTAGTTTATATTAGGTCTATATTTTAGTGTGTTTGGATTGATGCTGAAGTTGTACATTGTGAGCCAAGAAAAAACAAAACTAAATTGTTTATATGTTTTCATATACCTGACTAATAAAGCTCATTCTGATTCTGATGTACTGGTGTAGATTAAACTAAAGAAGCCAAGGTGGGAATAAGTTACATGTGCAAACAATGAGTTAGTGTTTTGTCTTAACCTTTAAATCTCATGCAAATGTTAAGTTTCTGTGGTGAAAATCTAGACAAGTTGAGCTTCTGTTAAGTCACACAAGACAATCGAGTCAGTGTTCAGGTCATGCAACTGATGAATCAAGTTGGACATGGAAAATGGACTTTGAAAATGAACAACAATAGAGAGAATACTGAAATATATAAATATATACAGACAAATGTATGAATATTTCTATGTTTTTCTTCACATAAACAGATTTTTCATCAAAGCTGAAAATGTAACTTTATTTTGTGGGATTTTATGGTGTCAAATAATAGTGAAGAAAAGGTTTACAGACAACCTTAAAATGTTACACCATTTCAAATAGTATCAGGAAATATCTGAAATATTTAAATTAACAAAATCTATGTAATTTTTTTTATGTTTCAAAAGGTGTGGCTACATCAGAGACACAAAGAAATGCAAATGATTATTATTTTTTATTTTTTTTTATTCTTAATGAGGAAAAAATAAAACATCTAAATTTCAATGTTTTGTGTCATGTCGACTGGTATCTGGAGAAGTGCCAGTTGGTTGCTAGGGCACTGCTAAGTTGCCCTTAAGCAAGGCACTGAATCCCCAACTGTTCAATGTGTGTAACCATATGGCTATACCCCCCCTTGAAAGGGAGGAGGGGTATTGTTTTTTTGAGTTGGTTTGTCTGCTTGTCTGTCTGCAACTTTACACAAAAACTACTGGAGCAATTTCCATGCAATTGTCAGAAAAGATATGATGTGGTCCAGAATAGATCCCATTGAATTTCAGTTTAAATAAAGCTATGAAACTCTTGGCCACAAGGTAATAAAGTTGGAATAAAATATATTTTTTAACTTCTTCTCATGAATTTGGACAATGTGATTTATTCTCAATGGATAGAGTGTAACTACGACTTAGTATGTAATCATTTTACCAGGTAAAAGGTGGTTATTGATATGTATAAATAGGAATAAAAAGAGGAATGTGTCTGAAAACAAAATAATTACAACTTTATGGACAACAATGGCATAAAACGCTGAAAAGAACCATTTTAAGTGTTCTCTAATCGTGATGTTTGTTTTCATACTTTTTGACTTTTTCATTACTTTTTGAGATAATACACATACTTCAACATGTAATTAAAATGACAACTTTTATTTGTAGTGTAGTGTTTTCACTCTGGTATTAGTACTTTCACCTGTCACATTTAAATTCTGACAACACTCAATTTATATGAGATTTTTTTTTTATGTTAGCAGAAATAACCTGCACTGACATTTATGGTTTATTTAGTGTTGATTATTTAATGTATCTATAGTTGTTTTCCAGTTTTCTTATTTTTGTATACTGAGTCAAGTGTGTTATATTGGTAGTGAGCTGCAAATGAATCTCATTGGAAAAAATGCTGAAAAAAACAAGTGTGATTTTTTTAAATTACAATATATTTTGCTTTAATTAAGAAAACCAAAAAAAAACTGCCAATGGAACACATTTAAATAGTCTTGGTATGCTTTCTTGAAATAAGATCTATTGTCTAAAAATAAGTTATTCTGACTGAAAAATTACACTTTAGGTGATTATGTCTAATTTTATGTGTTATGACATATTTTATCTAGGAATAAGAAAAAAAGTACACTTAAGATTTAGATTTTTTTTAGTGTGTTTTTCAGTGTGAATACAAATTTCCTTGGAGGATTTGAATATTCCAAGCATTGACTAACCTGTGCTGCCACCTAATGGTTAAACACATACAATGAACCTCACGTCTCCTTTCTCCTTTTCTATTTTGCCTCATCCTTTCACAGATTAATCCACATATATCTGACGCAGTTTCAGACATTTTCAACAAGTTGGTCACCTTTAACAACTCATTTGTGTTGCAGGAGTTTCTATAGTTAAATGCGCACAGGTCAAACACATCCGGTGCGTAACTGTGGGAGTGTAATATGACACATTTGGGGTTGGGCCTGTCTGATATACACCTCTCTGTGAGCCAGGGAAGCATTACAGGTTCGGGTGGAGCTAGATAGCTTTTGTTATCTCTTCTATAGTCTGTGCGCCCAGTTTTTCCTCTGCGTAAAGACGCGCTGAACGCAGTTACCAGACGGACTACTTCTCTTCCGCTCGCCCTTTTTTTTTGGGTTTTCTTCTCCAGCTCCACTAATCCTCGGTCATGTTTCGTTGTGGTATCGCTTATCCAAGATGCAGGTGGATTCTGCCCCTGCTTTTGCTCTTCGCTCTTATTTTTGACCTCATCGCCATCGCCGCCACCTCGGGATGGGTCGAGGACGAGGACGCCAAGTCTCATTACGCCAATATGTGGGATCAATGCCGAGGCAGGGAAGACAACTGGAACTGCAAGTCGCTCATGGAGTTCTGTAAGTGTCCACACAGTGTTAGTTAGAGCACATATAAACACGTAACAGACACCTAAAAACACTTAAGTGACACCAGAGGAGATGATCAGTAATAGAGACAGGTTCCGGACTTTTACGCATCCAGAGTCAGGGTTTGGTTCCGTGCGTGTCTTCACCTCCTGATGTGGTGTAAAATCTAACATTGTCCTGTAACCTGAAGGACTCGACCTCTAGCAACAGCCAAAAAAGTCCAGGCTGAAGGGAGGAGGGAGGCCTACTGTCACATACTACCACTGAACTTTACTCCTCCCCTGGTATTCTTGTTATTTTCTTATCACTTGTTGGGGGGAAAAAGCCTCAAAACAGGGAAAATGTTGTTTAATACAAGTGTAAAAGACACGCAGTAAAAATTAAGGAATAAAATAAAACAAAAATCTAGTTGTTTTTGTGAAAAAAAAAACAAACATTGGCAGCTGTGGTTGCCAGAATAATCCTGCAAAAAACACACCAAAACATGAATAGATATAAGAGCAACATGTTGAGTTAACATGTTTAAATTAAACATTTTAAACATGTGAATTTAACATTGAATATAAAAAAGTGCAGTCAGAGCTATGCCACTGGACAACCCAGTCTACAACCTGAACCACAACCTATTTACAAATTGTTTATTGCTTTTTAAATGTAATTAGATTTCATTTTTTAAGTGCCACATTGTTTTTCAATTTTACATTTTTATGTTCTCAAAACAGTAGAAATAAATCATTTCTACATACAAATCAGGTTTTTGGTAATATACTTTTCCTGTAAAATCTACAGTTATATTTGATTTAATTGTTAAAACAAAAATCTTCTGAAATAAACAACTTTGCATTGTATTTTCACTTACATTTGTTTTATGTTGCAATTTTACAACATTTTTACTTTTAATTCTATTGTAATTTTTTTTTAAATGGTGCATGTAATCAGACTGAAGTTGTTTTAAATCTCATTCTAATGTACTTGTGTAATTCATGGTCACATAATGAGATTAAAACACCCGCAACATAAACTCAACTTCAACACAGAACACCAATTTGTAGTTTGAAAACATAATATTCTGATAAAGTGCATTTATTTGAGTCAAGCCAAATATTTACTGACATCAGAATCGGAGCATTTTTCCCTCATTTTCTGTTTCGTGTTAGTGTCAGTCAAGTCTGTTTGTGTGTTGACCTGTAAACAAACAACCTGAATATGTCAGATCCAGCTGAAATATGGGCGACTCTGGCACAAACCCGACACTTCAGGGACACAGAAGGTGATGGATTTAAAGACAATATAATTCACAGATGAATAACTGGAAGTTGAGCATCTGAAAAACAGAGACATAGAGATATAGACATACACCAAGAGGGACAGAGTAACTTGTCCTGTTGCAATAATCCTTATATAAATTAAGTAAAAGAAAATTAATGGTTCTAATTGCTCTGGTGTTTTGTAAAATATTAGAATTTTGTAGAAAATATCACATTTTTTTGATCAAATTTGAAAAATCATAATTGAATATGAGTAGCAGGTGGCTTCCTATTATGACCAAAGACAAAAACCTCCCACCTGAAAAATCAAACAAAAAAAGCTATTTTTTTTTTCTTATATTCTGTCAGAAAATAACCCTTTTTTTGTTGTTGTTTCCTTAATAAAATATATTTTTCAGATCGGAGGCTCTGCTATTACTAACAACACTTAATGAGCTACATTTGCTTCCAAACTGGTGTAATATCACTAAACTGTGATTACATCTAAACATTATTCAAATAATAAAAGTGAATTTTACAGACAAATAATGTAAAACCTTTGCTAGTTTGCAGATATTTGGAACCTTCACCTCAAAACAAGGAAATAAGACACTCTTTTGCAGATGGCAGACATATTTTTCAATCCGCATGGAAATTCTCAGGTTATATTTGTGCTTTTTCACATCAATAATCACTAACAAAGACCATATTATTTCTTTATCAGAATGGGGAGGTAAGAATATGTATGAAGTCGTGGTTTGTAAACATGCTGTAGATGACGTTAATGCAAAAAGTATTTTTCCAACTGCTCCTGAAGAAGCTAGAAATACATTGTGATGCAGCAAGTAGGATGTTCTTTGTCCAGATCTGTGTATTGCTACCATTTTGGCCAGATCTGCTGTTCTCTCAGCAGGACTTCAGCATTTAAACAAAAGGATGAATGCAGCTGCCAGAAGAGCATTGGCTGAGACATAGTTTGAGAACATTTTTGCCCTGCGGTTCTACTGAGCATTCCTGCTACTTGGCTGTGAGCTGAATACTTAGAGATATCTTTCTGGTCTAAATACTGAGGAAATTGTCATGATTAGGACAGTAAGAATGAACACATGTGCTGCAAGACATCATGGATGTTGGCGTCATACCAGACAGATCTACTGGTAAATGTTTTTACCCTGCTTCCGGTTCAGATGGGATCATTGTATTCCCAGGAACTACCCGGGAACGACAAGAATGAACATGTTTTTATTTTCCAATGACTGTGTAATAGGCAGAACATATAATTGGTGGATGTTTGATACACATTTGGGTTGGGCTTCATAAGGTTTCATCAATAGACAATAGAACTTTTCAAACCCCAGTATTTGTTATGGAACTAGTTCTCATTAGTTGTCATAAATTTAAGGCTGTCAAAATTAAAGTGGATTAATCCATCATAATGATTAAGATGATTAAAAAATTTTAATGCAATTAGTTGTTTACAGTTGTTTTGTTGAATCTGTGAAAGGTTTCAAATAAACAGGTTAAATAGTTTGTTTCTGTATTTTAGAATAGTTTTTGAATATGTATTGTATTTTTCAGTGGGTTTTTTTTTTCACAAGTTTATTTGTTGTTAATTTTAGGGGATTTTTGCATGTTTTGTGTTTTTTGTTTTTTTTTCCCTCCAATTTTTTTCCTTTTTGTGTATTTTCTAGGAAATGTTCTTTTCACCGAAGCACTTCCAGCTAAAGATACCACATTTATGTGAAACACACATTAGTTGGGGATTCTGTTAGCACTAGGCTAATGCCTCACCCATGTTGTGTGCAGATATATCCCTTTCTTTCTTGAGTCGGTTTAGTCACGCAAAATGAAACCCAATTAATATATATTAAAAATGAATATTTAATCATGATGAATCCAAATGAATCCAAAGCAACCTTGTATTTAATCTGATTAAACATTTAAATCATTTGACAGCCCTAGCTAAAATACATCACATTGCTCCTGATAAATACATCATCAGCACATTTAATTTAGTTGAATTCAAACTGCAGCAGCTGCTACAGATTTTCTACAGAGTTTCACAGACTTGAACCAGCGTTCCCAAGTGTCTTTCGATCTGCCTGTGTGAAAGTGTTTGAGAAACATCAGTCCTGACTCTGAGAACAGGCCTCTATGCTCAGTATGTGGGTCAGTGTCTATGTATTTGTAAAGTAAGTGGGTTAAAGTAAGAGTCCACGGGGAAGGCAACCCTATACTTCAGACTTGAGCAGAAACACAGAAGTGGTTGTGTCTGATGACAAGTTGAATCTGTTGTAATTTTAAACAACTACGACTAACTGTAATCTGAATCAGAATTCTTTTTGTCACATGTGGATGAGCATCCACAGTGAAATGGAAGCGACACTCCCTTAAGACTGTGCAAAATATAACTATACAAATATGACAATATCCAAAAAATATACAAGATAAGAAAGACTCAAATAAGTAAGTAAAATATAAATAAGAATATAGAGGAAAAATATAAATGAAAATATAGCCTGAAGGTAATATAAATATGTACATGGATATGCATATTATTATATACTGAGTGGTGATGGTTGGCATAGAAGGGGGTGGGGGGGGTTACCCAGACATATTATGAAATGCCACAATGGTCAATCAGCTAAATTTTTTTTCCATTTTACTTACAAAGCAACTTGTCCCTGTTACTTGTATCTTAAATACAGTCCACTGTTAACACTTCAGTTTGTTCAGATATAGGATATCTTTTGTTAATGAAGCGCCGTGAAACTGTAACTGGCTCAATTTAAAAGGAGAAACTTCATGGGTGTAATCAGACTAATGGAATGTTTTCTGATTCTGCAAACAGTGCATGAATGCATGTTTAACTGTGAATGCATGTTACAGTAAAGGAGTAATATTTTGCTTGTTTTAAAATCAAATTAAGTGTTTTTAAATATTTCCCTGTGGTCTACATGAACTGTAAATTAGGTGTGAATTCTTCATTAATTCAACTCCACACCAGAAAAGTCATTCTGAGTACTTTAAATGCACATGAGCCACTTCATACCCTACCCCCTCCAGGTTGTTGAGCATGCTTTCTCTCCTGATCTGCCACTTATGTCCATTAATACAACCAACAACTGATCATCTTAGGTAATCTGCTTGGAAATTTGGCCATATTTTCAGTTTTTACTACAACCGCTGTTACTGACAATTGACATACTCTGAGAAATGTTCATTAGAAGTCTTGACCTTATATGAGCAAATTACTTAATTAGTTCTACATGTAATAAATTATAGGAATTGAATTATGTTGTAGAAATCTACTGGATTTTTGCCAAAATGAATATAAAGATAGCTTTGCAGCACCTGGAAATACACAAATAAATTAACCAAAGACTAGTTTAACAAAATATGATGGCTTTAATATAAAAATATAAAAGTTAATTACCTCAAATATACCCTACCTTCCTGTTAACATCACTATGATTAAAAAAACATGAGTAAAGGTCTCACATTATACATTGTACGGTTTCCATAAATGTTGTCATAATCAAATTTTCCAATTATTTAAATAATTATATGGATGATAAGGATATACTCTCAGAAATAAAGGTACATTAGGGGTATAAATCTTAACATGCCTTTGGACCCGTGATCTACAAAGGCTTGTTGCACTAGCAGTACCCTCAAAGGTACAGGGCTGTACCTTTTTAAGAAGGGTTTTCACTGTTTGACAACTAGTTTATTCCTTTTACAGGGCTGAAAAGGTACATATCAGTACCATAAGGTCCAAATATTAACCTTTGAGGGGTACTAGAGATGGGATTTTTGGGTCTTTTGGGGGGATCTGTATCTATATGGCTCATTCCTTTCAAAGACCTGTTCAAAATACTGTCTCTTTTCAACAAAAAAAAAAGGGGTTTTAAGGTAAAACTGGGTCCCCAGTATTGTGCCTTGGTTTCCCCCTTTCAATTAAAGTGGATCCAGACACTATTAAAATTTTACATATTTCTTTCAATCTCTGAACAAACAAAAGAGCTGGAAAGTTGTGTGATTTAACTGACTGACTTTTGATCAGACACAGAACCTCCTCCAATTGTCTGACCCTTGCTGCGCTGTGATTGGTCAATTAACGTTCTAGGGCGGGGAATACTCGCGTGTAAAAAAAGCATATACTTTTACAGTGGGAGGTGGTTCTGTGTGATTCTCTCTCTCTGTAGGTGGGCGAAGGTAGAGCTTTTGTGTGTGTGTGTGTGTGTGTGAAATCTGACACCACAGGGGGGAAAAAAGAATCACAAAGACAACGGCTCCCACTCAGCCACGACTCGGTTCCTGTCGTCCATTTTAAAGAGCCGTTCAAAAGAATCGGCTCGTTCGCGAACGTCACAACGCTACCCTCGTGTTGTGACGTTCGCGAACGAGAACAATTTTGTTTATTGTACCTTAGTGTAGAGATTTGTACCCCTACTGTACCTTTATTTCTGAGTGTGTACTGCTGAAATTGTAGCTGGACTGCTCTATCAGTAAAAATGATGTTTTGTATAAGTTATTGTAATCTGAAAAATGAGTTAGATTTCTGAGTACTATTGACTGACACGTTTTGAGATAGCCCAATGGATATTTTGATTTACCTATAATTGAAAAAAACTTCAAACATTTAAGCTCTGATAATACTTACATGTTTGAGTTTATGAACCCAAAATAAATGTGAAAACTTGATGTTGCAAGTTATTGAGGTTTACGCTGTGTCATTTAAGGGAATAAATATTGACATTTGTTTCAGAAGTCCAACTGCGTCACCATTAACCTAGTATGGTATGACAAAAAGCTGTGTGTGTGTGTTTTTTTTTTTTTATAATGACTCCCTTTTAGTTGCAACAATCACTCATGGCTTGTTTTAACTCTAAAACAAAAAACCCCAAAATTTTTATCTACATTAACCCTTCCTAATTGATTTAGTACTACAATATTATCCTCTGTATTGTGTATTTTTCACCATAAATCTTGCATTTTCCTATATTTAATGAATAATTTTGATATTCATGAGAGTACATTTGAAGATTATTATATTGAAACAGGGAAAACTGAAGAAAACGTGACTTCTTCATCAAAGTATATCATTAACTGAACATAAAAAGAAGCATGTACAACTACTATTACTTATTAAACTATATGTGCTTTATTTGTGAATCATTGTTGCAAAAAATGACAGTGTTCCACATTCACTGTAGAGCCTCTGAATATCCAAATGAATCATATATGATGATGATGATGATGATGATGAAAAGCTGAGAAACTACATTCTGCCTAAATTATTTAAACCTACTCATAGGATTAGCGGTTCATCAGTTTTAGATCAGGCAACACGTTTTGTGTCTCTAATGGTTAAAGACGCATATGATGACGTCAGATTAAGACAAATGGCTGTAAGTGCTGCAGATGTTGTGTGTAATGTCCTGTATGAGTAATAGATTTTCCGTTGAAGCACTGGATGTGTCTGGATTTGCAATCATTGGACGTATATTATGACAGTGTTTCTTCTGTGGAAAAGGGAACAGTTGTGTTTAACTTCAAGTAAACCTGTTCAACTAGTCAGCTTTGTGTTTGAGAGAAATGCCTGAGGCTGAGGCAGGTGAGGCATTACTGAACATGCTCACACACCCTAACACATAAATGTGAATAATTTAGGGTGTGATCCAGTAACAGTTGTCTCAACAGGCTGGGCTATAGTGTACATAGATTATCTTGAACTGCACTTAACACAGCTTTCTATGTCAGTGAATGTTGTTCTACATGTTTTAATGTCGAATACGTTCCTTTAAACGGCACCACCAGGTACTTTCAATATATTTTGCATTTACATACATGCTCTAAAAACCACCCATGGCCTGTTTTAGATGTTGGGCGTGAATCTGTGGTAAAACTCCTTATAATGACAGAGGCCATTTCAAAAGAACATGCAGAACTAGAAGAAAAAGAAAGGGAAGATGAAGGGTGTGGCATGAGTTAAGGCGGTTTCTCTCCATTCTCACACACTGAAGTAATTATAATTTTTTATTTTTTTAGCAGATTATGACATAAATACAGTAGAAAAAGCTGAAAAAATATAACACAGTGACACTGCTGCTTGAATAAAAACACATGTAGAGAAGTGAAAGTATTTAATGTATAGGGGTGAAAAAAATATTAGAAGACTTTATTGTCATTGTGGAACACAGTGAAACTGCAATTTAGCAGTATAAATAAATACATAATATTGTAATTTGGTTCTAGTAGTTTTAGTTTTGGCTTTTTGACACCTGTTTATCACCATATAACAAATCATGAACAAAACTCTGTAAAATCACAGTAAAAACCAGTATTTTTTTCTGAATATTGAAACTAAACCATCCTTTCAGAGCGTGTCATCACTGATGCATCAGGGGTTAAAAGTTAATATATGATTGCTTCTTTTATTTGGAGGCAGATTTGCTTATTATTTCAGTTTTTAATCCTTATTTTCAGAGTTTATTCTGCCTTTCTTGGAAAAAATCCAATAGTTTCTTGGTGTTTTCTGAGTCAAAGAATAGCGACACAACCTGTAATTAAATATGATGGGATTTATATGTTTGTGTCTGTGTCTGATTTGTGTGTTTGTGTGTTTAACTGCAGCGTGGGCTCAGGCTGTAGCTGCTCTGATGGTCATCGGCTTCCTCCTCCTCCTCATCGCCTTCATCGTCTCGTGTTCGGCTCTGTGCTGTACACTTGACTTCACACTCATCCCGTTGATAATCATACTTCTGGTCCTTGTTGGTAAGATACACACACACACACACACACACACACACACACAAAAGTGTGAAAGTGGGAGTGGACAGACAACACATGCTGATGAGAAGAGGTGTGTTAGGTGTGGTCAGAGCAGAGGGAGTGGAGGAGTTGGACTTTTTCCCATGAAAGACGGAGGGGTGGGGTTTTGGTGTGAGGTTGCTATGGTAACGGCTGTGTCATTGTGTTGATATGACTGACTCACACTGAAACAGATAAACAAAACAAACCAAGCAGGTCTTTTTTTTTTTTTTTTTTTAATCTAAATAGCAGGTTACTGATTGACATTGGTCTCACAACAGCTCACAAAGTGCTTCAGTCAGATTATTATAATAAGATTACAAATGAGAATTAAATTATTACCACGATTCTTAAAATCTTAAGTCTTAAAAGTCTTGAATTTTTACAAATCAGCATTTAATACCTTTAAGAAATTATTTAAAGGGTATTAGGTTTGATAAGGTACGTCCTAAGTTATGTTGCCATGAACTTGGTCACTGTGTTGTATTTAATTGTGCTTGGGAAATAACCAAGCTGCAAAGAAAGTAGCATTAGTCTACTTGAAATGATCACATTATTCCTGTTATCAAATTAACAGCAATAATCTGATTATGAGAACCACTTGGATTTCTTCTCAATACTCAATTGTGTTCATGCATAGAAACCCATAAATCTGTTTTATTTTGTCCTGTTACATTTGGGCAAGTGTTAAAAATAAATAAATAAATTATACAAAATATAAGTAACATAGTCAAACATGAGTGGAAGATAACAGGAAGTCTGAGCTAGCCATCATTATATTTGAAGATACTCTGACTGAAATATGCAAACTAATGAGAGGCAGATACTATATCTTCCAGCCTATATATCGGATCAATATTTAAAATGTTTTTTTGTATCAGTATCGGCCTGTTGCATTGGCCGATATGCTCTTTTTTTTTCCTCGACCATGATTTAGTGACAGGCAAAGTTCACAGCACCTCTGTTGTTCTTGGAGATACTGCTGTCCACACTGAAAAGAATGTTTTGTTTTTTTTTTGGTGTAGTAATATTTATTACGTTAACTGTCGCAATTTTTATTTACTAGTTGTAAGTAAAGAAGATTTTCTGACATTTATCATTTGATAGAGAAATAAAATCAATATCAGATTATTGTATTGGTTATTGGCTAAGGCTGATGTGTTTAAAAAAAAAAAAAAATTAAAAATCACCCCCAAAAGTTAGGGTTAGGGTTAATCACTACTGCTGAGTTACACTGACATTAGAATTAGTTATCGGTAAGTTTGCACCCCCTCGTAAGAAATGATCAGCTCAACACACTGTTACCACACACTGTTAGTTTTTGTACGAGCATGAAACAGGCATTAAATTCAGTTTAATTCATCTTAAAAAGGTTAAAAAAAAAAAAAGAGTCTTAAATTTAACATATACCTGATTACAAAAAGCAACAGTGGATCTATTGATGACTTTAGATGCTCATGCACAGGTGTTGTCAAATATGAGTTTAGTTCATTTTAGGTCATTTGTTTCTTGAAAATGATCCATGATGAGAATAATCCCCTCATTCATTTAGAGATAATATTTTCAGCACACTGACAATTACATGACTCTAAAATATAAGAATCAGCCAAAAATATTATCCATAAAATGTATGATACATACACAGCCCCTTAACAGAATAAATCAGAACTGTACAGATCTTAAAAATGCCATATGATAATTAATCGCATTTGGATATTCTTTTCTTTTCTTTTCTTTTCTAAAAAAAAAAAAAAAACCTGTCACATGACACGGCACTAAAAACGGAGGGATGAAGGAATAGCTGCCGCAGCAGAAATGTGATCAAATACCAAATGTTTCTACTGTCTTCACTGATGAAAGCTAATCAGAATGACAAGAAACACTGTAGTGATTTGTTGCACATGTATGAAACAATACTGTCACACCATCTATAACATCGTATCACACAGCTGTCCTCTGAGAAATGATCAAGAGGAAGAAGAAGATGGGTGAGTCGCTTGCATTTTTGCAAGTGACAAAGACCTGACAGCAGCATAAAAGACTGAAAATAACTGTCATTCCACCAAATGCTCAGTATTATTTTATTTAAATCAGATTTTTTGTTTATATAATGTTGCTGCACGTCTTTAATTGTTGACTTTTCTTTGTAAATTTTAATATTTTGTGTCATTGAGCCTGTTCACATGACCATAAAAAATCCAATAACTGGGACTAATCAGATCATTGTAATCATCAAATCTGCTGTTTACTTGCACTTTATAAATGGTATAATTATAATACACTGGTTTACATGAGTGACTGATCAATATTGATTTGTTTTCTTATTTTTTTTAGGCTGATACAGATGGTTTTTTTTGTTTGTTTGTTTTTTTTACATGCATAATAGGCCATCAATATTTCTGAGTTGATATTTGGAGTAAATAAATGATAAAAGATGTTAGAAAATCTTTTTCATTTACAATTAGAAATAAAAAAGTGTGACAGTGTATTTAACCTAATAAATATTACTACACCAAAAAAATATATATAACTAATACAATCATCCAATTCTGATTTTATTTCTCTGCCAAATGATAACAAATGTCAGAAAATCTTCTTTACTTACAACTAGAAAATAAAAATTGTGACAGGTAACATAATAAATATTACTACACTGTCTACCAGTGTAGACAGCAGTAACTCCAAGAACACAGAGATGCTGTGAACTTTGCCTGTAAATAAATCATCGTCGGGGGTGAAAAAAAAAAACAGCATATCGGCCAATGCAACAGGCCGATACTGATACAAGAAAAAAATGTAAATATTGGTCAGATATATTAACTGGAAGATATAGTATCTGCCTCTCATTATTTTGACAGAAATCCAATGATTTACTGAAACATGCAGAGTATCTTCAAATATAATGACAGCTAGCTCAGACTTCCTGTTATCTTCCGCTCATGTTTGACTATGTTACTTATATTTTCTATAATTTATTTTTAACACATACCTAAATGTAACAGGACACAATAAATCACATTCATGGGTTTCCATTCATGTGTATTGAGGTGAAATCCATGTGTTTCTCATAATCTAACAATTATTGCTGTTAATTTGAAAACAGGAATAATGTGATAATTTCAGAAATCTGATAATAATCAGACTTTTAGTGTGCATGTAAAAGCACCCAGAGCTTCTTTTACTTTGGAGAAGTATTGTCTGCAAATTCATAGTGTCATTATTTCCAGGTTCATCTGCTGCTGTGAATAACAATATGTGGAATCTATATTATCAGTAATGTCTAGAACTAACAAAAGTGTTTATTTTACCCACGTAGGTAGGTGGGTAGGTGCACATTTTAATTAAAAGTGTGGATTTGGGGATAATTTAAAGTGTTTACATGTCAATATCTGTTCTAAAGAAAGTGAAAATGATTTGAAGACAAACATTTATACTGGTATAACATTATTGCAACAAACGTACAGCACCTCAATCTACTAAAAAGTGTCCATACTATTAGTCACTTCACACCTTCATTATGAGGATATAAGAGATTTGCAACAGAATACTTTTTAAATGTCACAAAAAGTAAAAGGAAGGATAGATGGAACATTTATTCTGTTGCATTCTCCTTAAATGAAGAGATGTTTTTAATGTGATGTGACCAGTGTAAACCAACTAAACAGGTTAGTTTGTCACAGTTTGTCTGTCACATTATAGCAGATTATCAGTGTCTGTCAGCACACGTTTATGCAAATCAGCGTCACACCTTGAAACTTGGACGTAAAACTACCAACCCCAGCACTGTCTCACCTCCAGGTTAGGCGTCTGTCTGTAAATAATGACTCACGTCCATCTCACAGATGTTCTTACGTTGATGTAACTCTCACACTGTTGTGTGAAGATATTTCCTGCACCCTGTTGTCAGTATCGTTTGTCTGACTGGTGCACTCTCTGTTGCCTTCTGTTTCAAAGTCTGTTTTCTAGTTGATATTTTTTCAATAGGTTTAGTATTTATAGTTAATGTAAATGCATATATGTCTAGTTTTCTGGTGTTTTTTTTTTTTTTTTTTTTTTTTTTTTTTTGGTCAGGTGATAGCTGATATCTACAGCCAATGTTTGAAGCTGATATTTAAGGCCATTTTTAAAATGTTGTTGTTTTACCCTTTAACCACTGATGTGTCAGCGCTGACGCGTTCTGAATGGATGGTTTGGTTTAAAAATTCAAGTATTTTTGTGTTATTTTAGTGATAATTTTGTTCATGGAACTGATGAACAGAAAGTGATTTAGAAAAAGTAAAAGCCCCAAAATAAAATTATTGGAACCAAATTACAACACTAGTCATTTATTCCTTTTTTTTTTAACTTAATTTTTTTTTCTTCGTGTTATTATTTTGTGAATATTTCTTAGTTTCTGTTGATGTTGTTGCTTAGTTTTGTTAATTTTTTTTCAACGTTTTTTTTTTATTATTATTTATTTCATTATTTTTCTTCCATTGTGTTCTGTTAGCGTCTTACTTTGTTCATGTTACATATCATTTTGTTAGTTTAATATTAGTTCTTGTTCATTTTACTGAACACTTTGGCAGCTTTTGTTCATTTTGTTGCTTATTTTATTTTATCTTAATTTATTTTTTACTGTGGAGTTAAAGGGTTAAAGCACATTGACTGTAAAATAAAATTGAAACATAAATCAAATAATAAATACAGATAGTACTCTTTTTTTTTTTTTTTTTTATTTTTATTTTGGGGAAAAAAATGAACAATTTGGACCTGTGTGTTTCTAACTTGAGCACCTTCCTGATAATGTGTGTCCCTGTGCAGTCATTCTGCAGGCCATTGCTCTGATCATCTATCCTTCCAAGTTCAGTGAGGAGATCTTCGAGGGTGACTACTATTACACCTGGGCTTACGGCTTCGGCTGGGGGGCCACCATCCTCTGCTTCGGCTGCTCCATCATCTTCTGCTGCCTGCCAAAGTACCAGGACGACATCACTGGCATGGCCAAAACCAAATACATCTACCCACGTAACCAAAACGCCTGACCCATTTCGCTCCCACCTGGATCTGTGCTGACCATTAAACATTCTTACGCTGCACCATTTCACCAAAGACAGATGCTGGCTCAGTTATGCGTGGGTTGACAGTGTTGACCCTGTTCTGCTGAAGTTAAAGGCAGTGGGGTGATACTGTGGACTGTGGATTGTTAATGTACAGATCTCTATTTTAGATTAAGACTTTGTATACTACTGTGGGTTTTTTTTTGTTTGTTTTTTTTTAACATTTCAGTTAAACATATTCCTCTCTTTGCTTTTATTTTTCCACTTTTAATTCTTAATGCAATATCACCCAAGTGCACTTAAGATAAGGGATGTCATTCTGCTTTAAACTTTAAGAGGATTCTGGGCTAAACACTTTGCACCGGACATAAATGGAATTGATCTGTCCCATGTGTTTTCACTGTGTGTGTTTGTTTTTTGTTTGTTGTTTTTTTTTTTTTTACTATATATGTTAGTTTGTGTCTGTTGAGAAAGGAGGGGGAAAAAAGTGTTTATCCAGAAGCTGAATGTACTCAGACACACATTAAAATGTATCTTAGGGGTTATATTTTCACTGTAAAGACTTTTTAATGACTCATGTCTGCTATTTGTCTCCAAAAAAATGTTTTTAATTGTATTTCCTAAAGGGTAAAACTGTGGGAGTTTGTGGTGCTGTTATCAGTTTTGAGACACTATTATTACATTTTGTGTGAGAAGACACTGGATTATGATTTGTGATATAATACTAAGTATATAAAAAGTATTTTCCATGTTATCCACACTAACTGGAATTTTACTGGGCTTGCTGCATTGTTAAAAATTGGAATATTTCTGAGGTGTAAAGGGGAAAACAATTTAAAATTAAATTCTTAATATTTTCTTCAGTTTGATTCTTGCCTCAGAAACGGTTGAATGAGTTTAAAGGAAGCTACTGTTTTTAATTCTAATGCGGTCATGTTTTTTTTTTTGTAGGTAGCACCAAACGATCAATTTCAAAAGAATGTTTGTGGAAATTACACATAATCACAGTATATTATGTTCCATGCAAAAATGTGCTCAAAATAGCATCAATAGTCGGAAGAAAATTATTTAAATGATGATATTTATGCTTCTGCAGCTTTTTCCCTGTTGGGATGCAAGTGAAAGATGAGAACATAAAGGTGTAGTTTTGTATGAGAAAGAATTTAATCATGAAAGACTTGATTTTTTTCAAAGTCACAAAACTAAATGTTCTGACTTAAGATTGTCTTAGAGGTCTGCAGATGTTGTGTTTGAAAGAGGGTCATCCACGTTGATACCTGCAACAAGGAAAAAAAAAAACCTTTGGATTTAATCAGGTATATACACTCTTTTCATTTAAGACACAATTAAAAGAAAACAAACCAAGGAAAACTTTAATAAACACATTCCAGGGGGAGTGTAAATGTATTGTAATAGATGTCAAACTGCAAGAAAGAAGCAATATATAGTATTTTTTCTGACAAAAGTAACTACTCCAGGTGAAAAAAAATAAACATTTTCTACTATCTAATACTTAGTGAAATAAAAAGAGATGACATACTTGTAAATAAAACCATATATTCCTTAATATGTTACATGTTAGACACTAAGCTGTTGGGGGTTTATATGATTGTCTTTATGAATCATCATCTGGTTTGATAAGAAATGAAAGATCAGGATGTAGAATCTTATATAATACTGTATTAAACATGTGCCTTAGTTTACACACTTATTGTTGTGGAGGCTTTAATCATTTTTACACCTTAATTTAGTTGCACAGACTGAAATTCAGTTCATGTTACAACTAAATTCATGCCTGAATGAGACCAAGTTGTTTAATTTTATTAAAAAGGATGATTTTGAAGCAAACAAAAAAACCAAAAACAATATTGCTTATATTGTAATTGTTAGTTATTCACAAATCATTCTTGTGTATTTCTCTCTCTCTCTGTCTTTTTTTTTTTTTTTTTACCTCATTCTTTAAGTGACAAATTGGTCCATCTTATTTGTGTGGTTAGTCCCCTTTTTTTAAAAAAAACAAAACAAAACTGTTGACATAGTTTATTAAAACTAACAAAAGAAACTATTTGTAAAACATAAGACACTAAGGACATGATTGTTTCATAATCAGATGTAAATTTAAGTAAACTTGTTGTTTGCAACACCAGCTTTGTCAATAAGTAAAATATATTGTGTTTGGGTCTATATTGTACTGGAGAATGTATTAACATTCAGTCAATTCTGAAAACTGTATTTCTGCTGTAGGTTGGTAGTCTGTGTTTTTAAGCAATAAAGACTTTCTTTTTTGGAAAAAGCTACAAGTGAGAGTATTTTTTTAATGACAGCATATGGTTTGAAGGAAAAAAAAACAAATATAACAAGAGAAGCACTCAGAGTGCAAACCTCCGCCAAGGCAGACCCCCCCCCCCCCTTCAAATGAAGAGAGGTTAACCAAGGAGGACCTTGGAAATGTATGATCACCACCAAAAAGCAATCATACGTTCCTTGTGACACTCTCAACACATCCTGAAAATGTATTAAAATCTGTTCAGAACATTTTGTGTAATCCTGCTGACAGACATACTCAAATTTAATACTTCCTTAGCAGAGGTAATTTTGAGATGGAGGAAGAAAATTTTTTAAATATAAATATGTGTTTCTGTTGATATGTAAACTGCTGCACATAAAGTTGTAATACTTGTATTACTGCTTGTCCTGAACAGAAGTAACAATGTAATTAAGTCTTGACAGATTAAGTGTAACTGGAAAATATGGAACCACTGCACCTGGTCAAACGTGATTATATATATATATATATATATATATATATATATATATATATATATATATATATATATATATATATATATATAAATGAACAGGATTAAAAAGAGGAATATATCTAAAAACACAATTATTCCAACTTTAAGGACAATGTGTTATGCAATGACATGTTTCAAAAACATGCATTGGGGTGTAAAGATCATCACTCCTCACAACAAAAAAAAAACTATGTAAGTGTAATTGAACACATATCTTCACTTTACAAAATAAACCTGAAGCAATCAGATCTGATCTAAATGCGCAGGATGTAATTTGTTCATGCACCCAGTGTTATTCAGGTAGATTTTTGCATATAGACTTAGTGTTGTTATTCACATTCGTTGGAACTGAGCTCATAAACAACCACTGTGAGTCATGAGTTATGACATGTATAGACACCCAGTGAGACACACCCTGAGACAGGCCTGGGACTTTGCTCAGCCTATGCCTCCCTAACAAACAAGTAAACCTACAAACACATAAACACTGGTCAAAACATAACTCTACCAATTCTTTCTCAGAATAAAAATATAAATGATAAACTTTGAAATGAGACCCTCAAAACGAAACCTTCAAACTGGTCTCCATTACTGTAACCCTACAAGATATCATTGTCACCTCATGTATTTATATAATTAGGTATGTTTTCTTTACACATAAAAATATGCATGATGTATAAATATCCCTTTGTTTATCACAATTGCACAAATACTGCATTATTATTGTAAGCTGATGCATGTTTTTTTATGTTTCATTTTACTTCCTCACATTTTCATTAGATTTTGTATTCAGAATTTACTATCAAGACACTATCCAACTACCTGCAAAGAACTCCTTGTATGTGTTGGCAAGTAAAACTGAGTCAGGTTTGACATATATTAATCATACTTTATTCTAATGATAAATTAAATTAAATAAATACAATAAAAGAAATACTAAATTAAATTACATTAAAATAAAAAAAATAAAAAATAAATAAATAATAAGTCATAAATAAAATAAAATAAAATAAAAAATTTTTATAACATAAATAAAATAAATAAAATACATAAATTAATAAAATTAAATAATAAATTAAATAAAAACAATAAAACAAAAATAAAATAAAATCAATAATGAATAATACATAAAATTAAATACAATTAAATAAAATAAATAATACAATAAATTAAATAAATTAAATAATAATAAATTACATAAAAATATAATAAATAATATATTATATTAAATAAATAAATTAAATTAAATTAAATTAAAATAATAAAAAAATAAAATAAAATAAAATAAATAAAATAAATAATAAAATCAAATAAAAAAATAATTAAATAAATTAAATAAATAATAAGTAAAAAATTAAATTAAGTATAAAAATAAATACATAAAATACATAATAAAATAAATTAAATTAAAGAAATAAAATAAAATAAATAATAAATTAATTAATTAATAAAATTTAACTTTATCAAATAAATTAAATAAGAAATTAAATTAAAAAAATAAAAAAATACAATAAAATACAATAAATCAGAAATAAAATATAATTAGATAAAATTAATTAAATAATAAGATAAATTAAATAAATTACATAGAATTAATAAATTAAATAACATAATAAAGAAAATTAAATAAATTAAATTAATAAATACAATTAAATTAATACAATTTTATTTTATTAAATAAATTAAATTAAATTAATTAAATAAAATAATCAAATTAAATTAATTAAATTAATCAAATTTTAAAAAAATATTTTATCAAATAAATAAAATAAAATAAATACAATAATAAATTAAATAACATGATAAAGAAAATTCAATAATAAAATAAATTAAATAAATAAATACAATTAAATTAATACAATTGTATTTTATTAAATAAATTAAATTACATAAATTACATAAAATAATCAACTTAAATAAATTAAATTCAATTAATTAAATTAATCAAATCAAATAAAAAACAATAAACAATAGAATAAATAATAAACTATAAATTAAATAATAAATTAAACTAAATTAAATTAATAAAACATAATAAATAAAATAAAATAAAAATAAATAAATAAAATGTAATTAAATACTAATAAATAAAATAAAAATAAATGATACAATAAAATAAATTAATTAAATAAATTAAAGAAATAATAAATTATATTTAATTTAATTTTATTAAATAAAAGAAATAAATTGCATGATGAATTAAATCAAATTAAATAAAAAAATAAAATACATAAATAAAATAAATAATAAAACAAAATAAATAAAAGAAAATAAATAATAAATTGAATTAAAAAATAAAATAAATAAATAATAAAATAAATAAAATAATACAATAAATAATAAATAAAATAAAATAAAATGAATAAAATAATAAATAAAATAAAATCAATAAATTAAAAATAAAATAAAATAAACATTAAATTAAATAAAATAATAATATATTTTATTTTATTAAAAAATATAAAATACAATGAATAAATAAAATAAATAAATAAAATAAATCAAATTAAATAATAAAATTAAATAAATAATAAAACTAAATCAAATAAATCAAATAAATAACAAATTAAATCGAAATAAATAAATAAATAATAAATTAAAATAAATGAAATAATAAATGAAATAAAACAAATAAATAAATACAATTTAAAAATAAAATAAATAAAATAAATAAAATAAATAAAATAAATAAAATAAATAAAATAAATAAAATATAACTCACATTAAGAAAAACACATGTAAAACAGTTGCATGACGATGTTTGAGTAACCTAATAATTAAAAACCTTTTTGTTTGATTTCGTGCCTGTAAACATAACTAAATTTGTCTTAGTCTTAAGAATATTCATATTTTTCACGTTTTAAGACTTTACTTAATATATGCATTAATTAGTCAATTACCAATACTAGCACCATCTTTCAACAAATTAAAACATAAATTCCCTTCCAACCCCAGCCAAAAATATTAAATTAATCAATTATGCTTACTAATTAGATTAATGTACTCATCAATTATTGATGCACGTCCTCAGTAAATGTAGATACTACTGTATATTGTGCTTTAGGACACTCTTTAAATAAATGTACCATTATTGTTCATGGAGTCATAACAGATATTTATTAATACTCAATATTGTTTTCAGCTGTATCAAACATCAGACTGTAAAAGTATTTCAGTTATCTTGACTTATTTGACAAAGTGTGAAATATCATTTGCACATCCTGCTGTGACTTTAGGACAGATACAGGGACAACACTAAAGAAAAACAGAAATAATCTGCATTTTAAACTAATATGTTTTTCCCTAAACCCTGTTCCCTATATTTTATTCATTAAGCCCTGAAGAAGACCCTTTTTTTTATTCTCATCTAGCCATGCTTTAATAAAGGCTTTTTAATTTACTTCCTCTTTGTTCACGCAGAGTTGCCTGAATGTATCTTTGTTTGAAATGTTTTTTTCCTCTATTGAATGAAACTTTATCCTTCTATATTTCAACATGATTGCCACTAGAGGTCAGGATTGATCAGTAAAAAAAAAAACCCTCCTGTGTGTGTGTTTCATCCACTATTTAACTCAGTTTTGTTTTTTCTCCAATGACAAAGTAAAAATCAGAAATGTCATAATAACTGGTTTCACAGTCTGCACAGAATAACCTTCATCCTCAGACAGGAATATTCTTTAATACTTTATTCATCTATATTTAATAATATTTAATGATTTCCTTTTGTGAGTGGTCACAGTAAATGAATATGAACATTTGCTCCTATACAGTATACACAAACCTAAGTGATAATAACTCTACAGATATTAGACAGTTATGAGAAAACTTATTAAGACATTAATGTCAGCCCTACATTATACTGTGTCAAGAATGATTTGTGGAGTAGGAGTTGGTTTCGATCCACCTCCAAGGTGCTTTCCACGGTAAAGAAGAGCCAGAAGAACATTGACATGTTCCCCTTCACAGTTCTCCTCAGGGTTCTCCCCACTGTTCTGCCACCTCATACCGGGACGAGACCCAGAGGCTTTTGGGGCTCTGATGGGTTCAGAAGTCACTCTGAGGGACTGGCCAGACCGTCAGAACAGAAGAGACGTATGAATCTGAGGGTACGTGTTGAGGTCTATGGGTTAATGGAATAAAAGTACCAGGACACCTGTTAGAAATAATTCTTTTTGGCATGAACTGACCTCAAATGTTTTAGTAGTCATGATGAATTATTTTTAATGTTTTTTTTTTTTTTTTTTTTTTGGCTGAATATTTTTGGATTTTTTCCTAGACTGGGGGAAAATCTTAAATGGTCTTTTAAACCAAATAAAGACAAACATTGCAATTTTTACAGCAGTGAGAGTGTGAGCTTTTTTTTCTCCATGATTTCACGTATGGATCAGCTGAGAATACAACAATAATATAATAATAATATAATAATAATAATATAATATAATATAATATAATATAATATAATATAATATAATATAATATAATATAATATAATATAATATAATATAATATAATATAATATAATATAATATAATATAAAGATTTAAAGCATGTACTTATCTAAAATGTTTCATGTTGAACCACTGATCTTATCATTTCATTGATATTATACAGGTAAAATGTGTTCATTGTCATCATATAAGATCCATTTGGACATAGTGACTATTATCATAGTCTATCTACTATCATATAATAGTGACACTGTTATCTTCTGCAGTATTGATTCACCAATAAAATCCATGTCATTTGATGTATGATAAAGGTTGTACATAATTAACTTGTTTTTATGTTTCACTTATGACATATTTTGCTGAAAAGGTCACTGTTTCTTAACTGTGACCTGGATTTTCTCTGAGCTTTTATGACCATCTATGATCAGTAGGTTATAGGAAAATATAGAATAAATTGTTGTAAATCACATAGGGAAGGTTCCATTTCCTTTGGAAGTCCCAAGAAATATTTCTAGGTCTATTAGTGTGGTTTGACATAAAACTAGGAATAAAGTCAACTTGATCAAATGCAGTCATTTTCAAACTATTTTAAGAAGTTAAAACCCACACAGCAGGAACTTAATAAGTGCTCATATCTCTTATTTTATGAATACAATGATAGAAGAAGTAGTGGTCTGGTTTGCTGAATCAGAGTGGTGGTGGGTTGTACTGATTCCTGTTGATGAAGCTGATCTATATGTCAATGTTGCAGATTTAATATAACAGTGTGTGAAGTGTTAAAACTATCTCACCTTGTGATATAGAACAACAGAGCGCCTTCGGTGGGGTTTTCCATGTGCTGACGACAATGACTTTGACTTTGTCCAGGTATTGTTAATCACCCTGACCTGTGACTCATCCCACATCTGACCTACTGAAGACATTTTGGACATTTTAAGTCATAATCAGCATTATTTTGAGTTCAAATTTTACAGCACTAGTGCCAAGAATGAAGTCATTTTTTATTTATTTATTTATTTTTAACCTTAAAAGTTTTGAATATTCATTAATACACAACAAACAGTTAATTTTCTCATTGAAGGAAGTGTCAGCAGGCTGGTTTTGAACTGATATGACTGATGCAGTGAACACACTCTTTGTGAATGTATGTTATCAGGTGATTAGTTTCTGTTCCCTCTGAGTAAAGAGGATGTTATTTGCTTTTTGGATGCCACACGGCCTAACAGGGAGGGAAAAGGGAAAGGGAATGTGAGGAGTGACTCAGCACAGAGGTCAGTTTAAGATTGTGTAAATAAAATGATACAAACTGAGGGTGATAAGATATGGAAAATAGTCACAAAATTATTCCTCTCATTTATTTTACAGCTTTGTCCACATTCAAACTTTTTTAAAAATATATATTTTTATAACCAGAATCATAATTTAGTGTAGAAAATGTCACATTTTGAGGAATATTTAGTCCAAATGTCTATAAGAAATGTAAAATAAATCAGAATCCAGAAATTATAATACTACGCAATAATAATACTTACTTGCAGGCATATATGAAATGATGTTAAATACATTTTAAAACAAATATGGAAGGATCTTAGGGCATTGATAGTTTTATTTACTGTTAAAAAACAAATATGCCATCCTATTGATGTTAATTTGACAGAATTTTCAAACATGTATTTATATATGATCTTAGAAAAGTATAAGTATATCCTTAGTTAATAGAGTAGTCTCTGTTAGGTTTCCAATTGATCAATGTATGTTATTTTGCAACAAAATTTACAACAACACATTGCTTTCTGGACTCTTAATATTATTAGCAGATCCATATATTTTACATTTCTATATGAAACTATTTTCACTCAAACTCTGGAATAGATTAAAAAGTAATATGGAAAAAAAATGTCTTACCCGCCAGTCAAATGTGACACAGCAGAGAAAAAGGAAAACCACATAATTTTGAGTGTGTTTCTGTTGTAGGTAATATTATGGGTAGACAGTGGTTAAACTAACATACTGTCTCTCATTGTTTGGCTCTGATAAGATCATCTGTTTCCCACCATAATTCACAGGTGCAAAGATTTTTTTTAGATATTTATATGTGTGAGTGTCGGATATGCTACAGGTAAATTAAAGGTTGATATTTTTTCTTTTATTTTACGCCATTGTTAGCATACTTAACCTTTTGGGAATAAAAAGAACCTATTAATGTAAAATGTTCAGTAACCTTTGAACCACTAATCATATCAAAATGCATAATTCAAGTAAAATGTCAACTTTTCATTGAAAACAGATACAACCCACATGGACTTTTACTGGCTCTGTGAAACATGGTTGTCTTTTTGTTTTTATGTAAAAGTCTGTGATATATTTTGCTTAATTTTTGTTTCTTTTGATATAATAAGCTTTGGATTTTATTTTTATGAAAATCAGAAGGATTTCAAATGAAATATAGAAAAAATACCTAATTTTCACTGAAGCCAGATTAATATTCTAATACCTCATTGACTGTAGAGAAAAAGCAATTTGTAAATCACCTAAAAAAATACAGTAGTTCAAAGTCCTTAACGGTTAAATACATTATTATGCATTCCATGTATTTATTTTGGAATTTTTAAAATTCTCAATCAATATATCATATTTGTATTTTAGAGCCTCCATACCAAAGTCATTGTAAACAGTATAAACAGAATCACCTCATGGTATCACCATCCAGCCAGACAGGATGAGTCTACTCACACCCAGGTGATGACTTGTTTTGTTTTCCTACTCATTTTCGGTTCTGATCTCATACCATCTTAATGATTTATTTCTGAGGCTGTCTCATGAAATAGAGTATGACGCGACCTGTCTGTCTCCCCCAGTGACGCTCCTTTGTGCAGTCGGTGGGATATGCTTTTCAGTATTGAGTCAGACAGATAGTTAGTCAGCTGGAGCTCCCCCTGGTGGCTGTGAGGTGTAAGTGTTAAGGCTGAGAGAGAGAGAGGGAGAGAGAGAGAGAGAGAGAGAGAGAGAGAGAGAGAGAGAGAGAGAGAGAGAGAGGAAAATGGGTGGACGGAAAGTCCCCGTGTGGAAATCCCCTTGACCTTTTTTTTTTCCTTTTTTTTTTTTTTTTTTTTTTTTAAAGTTTTTTTTTCCTTTACAACCAGCGGACGTCTATACTCTTTTGAAAGGCTTCGCCAAACTGCCAGAGCTCCTAAACAGATCTGATAGTGAAGGAAAGAGAAGGCTGAATGGCGCCGTGGACCGCTGCCGTGAGGCTGAGTGAAGTGGCTGAGAGAGGACTAGCCTGAGCATCCGGGAAGGCTTTGTTATTACCCCGACATATTACACAGGTGAGACAGCCGTTCTCTCTCTCTCTCTCTCTCTCTCTGTGTCTCTCGCTCTCCTCTCTCTCTTGCCATCTCTCTCCCTTTCTCCGTCTCTCTTCCTCCCCCCTGCCTCCCCCCTCCCCCCTTCCACCTTCCCCATGTGGACTACATTTCTTATCACGGGGGTTGGGACTCGGTGGGTATATCACGTTTGGGCCTTCAGTAATATCTGGTCGTGTTTGTGTGGGGACATGGAGGAAGCTTGAAGCCTCTGCTCACGACAGTGGCTTTGACAGCCATTGTTTACAAAGACGTCACCCTGAAGCGGATAACAGGGCTTTTAACCGGACGAATGGAGCGTCGGCGCCGCCACACTGTGCCTATCCCCGCGGTGTGAGACACGATTGAAGCCTACATTGTTTCAAAGGTAGTTGTCATTGGAATTACGTAAGCCTTTAACGTCAGCAAAGTCTCCTGTTATTGTGTTTTTTTTTTATGTAGCCAGCCATCCTAAACCGCAGCGTCCACCACTGTGACACTGTCTGTCTGCCTAGAGTCTGCCAGCGGTGCCGACGATACAAACAGCGATTAATGATTCCTGTCAACATGCCCACTGACATCCAGGTGTCTGTTGTCTGTTGTCTGCTCCCTCATGTGACTGACTAGCCCTTTAGCATGGCCTAGTGTGTCGGTGCACCTGCCGCCGCCGCCGCTGCTGCTGCTGCTGCTGCTAGTGCTGCTGTGGTCGGACCAGTGTAGACACAGGGGGCACTTTCAGATGGGAACTTTCAAGGTGTTGGACATTGAACTCCTGACAGACAGAAAGACAGATAAACTGACAGACTGACTGACTAGCTGACAGCTGCCACCACGCTGGTACAAGTTAGAAAGTCAGCAAAACTCCAGGCCTAGTACTTGCTGACCATCACTTTCTACTTCCTGATTTCTCTGAATGTGCTGATTCTCTGAGCTTTGGCCTGAAATGCTCCTTTAAACCCTACGTACACAGAGAGAGGGAGAAAGAGTTTTTCTTTACATGTGTGTTTAGATTTAAGATGGGGTGTCAAACCTGCGGCCTGCGGACCTAAACTCGTACGTCAAAAGATTCAAGTCTGGTTCAGGACATGAACGTGTAAAGGGAAACATTAGATTGAAGATATCAACACACAAGGGTGTCAAATTAATTTGTCTTTCAAACTATATGATTTTAACAATATTATGCTTGTTATACCATGTAGTTTGTTATATATCTTTCTTTGTTCGTGTAATAACCTTAACCTGGTTGTTTTAAAGTGGTTTATAAATAAATTTGGGTTAGATTGTAAATCCACTGTGATCTGCAATACACCTGTATACAGACAATGAGACCTAATATTGCTAAAATTGATCTTATCGACTATCCTTTCATTTAAAAAAATTAAATAACCTAAAAGTAAGAACTGTCAAGTTATTTATATTTTTGTGAAATTCTTGTAAATGGAAACATTTTCATAATGTAATTTTGCCTTTTTGTACTATAACAGAGAACAAAATTGGACTTGACAATATGGCCTGTTTGAAGTATGTGGCGTTGAAATAAAACAAGTTAGAAAATGATCATTGTCAGCAAAAAGATAAGTAGATCAACGTGATTAATCATCTTCTATGTCTTCATACTTACATTTATGCCTTTCATCTATTTTTGTTTGTTATTTTGGCTCACTAATTTATTGACAAGGCAACTGGTCCAGGTTCTGTTTTTAACACTAAGAGATGAACCTTGAAGAAATGAGTGGGTGAAGGGCTCTTTGGGCAGTGGCCCTTAGTTCTTGTCTGGAACACACCAGTTAATTGTTAAAAGGCTTTTGTGTTGAGCCAACTTTTGGGAAAACCATCAACAGGATAGGAGAATTAAAAGAACAAACAACAACATAAAGGGTTTATTGTTGACATTATTCCAGTGGGTCTATTAAAATTTCCTAAGAAAAAAGCACCAAACAGTATCCAAAAGAGCGATGACCCTTTGTTGTCGGGTGCTTTCCTGAACGAAGTATGAATTAAATTGTGTGCTCGATCTTAATCATTAAGGAAGGGGAAACTCCACTGAAAATTTCCCACCAGTCTGTTGTAAAAACTCTACTTTGCTGTGAAATAACATGTTCTCTCTCTTTCTCCTCATCCAGTTTCCACATTGTTCAGTCGTTGGTGGTTGGTGCCTCCTCTTCCTCCCCACCTTCCACCCACCTGGCCACCCATCCGCCATGTCGCAAGGTCAGAACTTCCTCCCTAAATTCCTGTTTGTGTCGAACCTGCTGAAGGCGGTCAAGATCCGTCAACGCGTTCCCAACGATGTAGTGAAACCGGCAGCCAGCGGAGGCCTGATGCACCACCTGCGGGGTATGCACCGTTACACTCTGGAGATGATCGCCATGAACCACTTCCCGCAGGCCTTCCGGGAGGTGGTGCAGGCCGCCATCCTGGACCGAGCCATGCAGGCATCTTTGGAGCAGGAAAAGAAGCTGAACTGGTGCCGTGAAGTGAAGAAGATGGTGCCATTACGTACCAACGGTGAGAAAGATCGTGCTAAAGTTCATACAAAGGGCTGGCACAGAATTCAAACGTTTTATTTTTCATGAATCTAGTTGGGTTTTAGAATGTTGTACCAGGGATTATTTATCCATTTCTTAATCATGAAAGTAGAGACACCTGAAGCAGTTTTACAGACGGACCATTTATGGGACTATACTAAACATTTGTTCCTTGATTTCAGGAACAGTAGCAATGATTGTTGTTCAAAGGGGTGGATGTTTTGCTTTTGTTTCACTTTTCTATTATAGAGGAGGTGCATTTTTGTGACATGTAAATTCTGAGATGTCATTACTCACAGGCAGAGTTACTGTAAATGACAACAGTCAAGGGACTCTGATTCCACTTTCATATACTCATTTAGCAGCCCCCTTGGTTTTTACTCAGCTTAGTAGCATTTTTAAGTTCAGTTCACTGCTAAGTCATGTTTTCTGTTACGTGAATGTCATAACAAGGGAACATCCCAGGGCAGGACAACGTTTAGACATGAGCCCTATTACTTCTGATCATAGCTCTGTACCGGGAAATTCTCTGGTGTCAATTACAGGACTGTTATTTACTGTTGATGATGATCAGACCCAGCTATTTCCACAACCTTTCATTTACAACTTAAGGGGTATGTCCCCTCTTTTTCTATGTAGGTGTTTGTGTATGGAGCCTGAATGTCAGTGGATCTTCAAACATTTTGAGTACTTCTAGTTCCCCACCTGCCTGACTAATGTTACTGCCTTTAGGTCTGTTCGATATGTCGCACCTCACTGGACCTGGTTAAACCATGTGTCCAAATCCAACCATGTGTCACTGTCACTGCTAGTCTTTTTAACTCCTTTAACTTCTTCTTTTGCTTAAACACATCTGCTGTATATATGAGAGTAGTGTCTATTTTAGATGAGATGTAAAAACATTCATAGTGCTCATAACCGAAGGAGGAAGTGGAAATTGAGCTTGCGTCAAAATCATTTAAACTTGTGATTTTCCAGAGGAAATAGTTCTTTATTTCATAATTAAATGATTAACACTTACTAGCAAGATATTCCTGTATAGATCTAATCTCATTATTTACTTTGAATAGCCAATGAGTAGATGAGGAACTAGTTAGATGTTGTCATACAGGCATTAAGCTATGACTGAGTGTGTTACAGTAACCTGCTTACTCTTGGTTCCTCTTCAGAAAGACCCTCAAATGACTAATAACACCATCCATTTTCCATTGCCAGTAACCTGGATGGAATTTCCTGCTTTGTGATGTGATGTCAAAAAGGTTAGACAGAATTTAGAGGCATAGCATCTATCTCGGAAGGACTCGGACATGACTTTGAGCAGAGGACGGACAAAACGCACACACATAGAGGACTGAGTGACGGCTGCTGAGTCACTGGAGCTCAGTGCACACATAAACATACAGAGATACTGCATGAGGGAGCACCAGTGCACTGATGACACCAACGCTGTCTTGTCTTGTGTTAGCGATCTGTCTCATCGTGCACTTTTTTTGGGTTTGCTGTTTCTCTGGTCAGTTTGTATGATCATTCACAAACCTCCCCTGCCTTTAGTTTCTCCCAAAACAAAACATTATTCCCTTAAGATCACATTTGAGAGATAAACGATCTAATAAAATACTCACGCTAAAAAAAATAGAACACTATTAACTGTGCTTTTTTTCCACCCAGTGAAGAAATGCTTTATTGAAATTCAGTGCGTCTACTGTCTTAAATGTCTAGGACGCATCCGAGGGTTTTTCCCAAACAGCATCCCATGTGTGTCATGTGTCCCCAACAGACAGGATTTGTTCAGCAACAATTCACTGACTCTACATAGTAGCTGCGAGGACACACACTCCTACAACTTTAAAGTCTCATATATAAATATAAAGAGAGAGACAAAAAAGGCCTGTTAAGTACATAGAGGTTTTTCACAAGGTATATGTACATCTTTATATTTGATGTTTGATGTATTGTGGTGTGATATCACATCTTAAGTCTTTATTGAAGCAGAGAGCCAACAGACAGGATGTGAGTCACAACAAAGTTTCCAGATAAATATCAGCATAGTGGATGATGTGTGACATGAGCCTATAGTCGCATTGGAAAGCACGTTGTTGCAAAGTTGTGGTTAGTGTCACCTGCAGAGTGACCAGATGAGGATTAAACTCTGGTCCTACTCTTACACTTGTGTGTTTTCAGGAAGTGTTCCAGCTTGTGACAGAGGAAGCATCTATATTTAGACTGATGGGACAAGCAGACTGTCTTTCATCTTTAGTCGTCAGGCAGCTCCATTCAGGGTCAAAAGTCTGTGTGTCTTTGTGCGCAAGGGGAAGTGATTATACAGTCGTATTTGTGCATTTTTGCCTGTTCTTACATGCCTGTATTGCTGCTGAGGACGGTGCTGTTGAGGATGCCTTTTCAGACTAGAGAGCTGTGCATTTTATGTTTTTGTTGAAAGTGATGCAAGAGTGCCGAAATGCAACAACATCTAGCTAGACTGAAATAGAACTGGATGTTTTTTTTCCCACCAAAGTACAGTGAGACGTTCCTTCACATCACTGATAACAACTGAATTACACATTACATTGATCTCTCACTATAGGTAACATTATTTTCAGAAATCCCATCACAGTCAGGCCTATCACATGACTCTTAACACAGCGCTAATGTCAGTTTTAAGGACTCATTGTAGAAGGAAACTTTCAAATGTGAAGGAAAACCCTCAACTGAAATGTTAAAAATTAAACCGTAATGCATAACAGAGTTACATAGAGAAAAAGGTGTGTATGTTTGAGGTGTGTTGGAACATTTTGTCATGTAAACACAGACACACTGATAGTCATAGTGTATGGCATACATTTCTGCGTGCTCATTAATCACAGCCTTCATTGGGCGTTGATAGCAGTTGTTCAGAAGATAACATTCCATCCTGTCCAAGCTCCACCCCTGTGGAAAGTCCAGGACCAGCTGAGTAGCATTGATGAACTGGGATCATAGGAGGGGAACAGTCATACACACACACACACAAACAAAGGCAGAGGTTATTGCAGGGAAATTCCTGTGTTTAGTGGGGCAACAGGGTATTTCAGAGCATATTCACAAACATGGGCTCTCCTGTTTCACAATGCGAAAAAGGCCCAGAGTTGCAATAGGAGAAGTAAAATCCCAGGGTTCTTAGTTGCTCAAACACATATGCTGAATATGCTGAATATGTTATTTTCATGGGACTCAACAAAGAACATTACTGGACATGTTCTGTGCAGATGACAAACAAAAAACCTTTTAGTTTTCAGACATGGATTTCAGTAAAGAGCCATTTTTTCTATTGTAGTGTGATCAAAATAGGCTCTGCGTGTTGCGTGTGTACCTTCAGAAGTATATAAAGATATGTAATAGTCTAGACACCAGATAGTGCGACAGCCTGGAAATCCCCAGACTTGTGTTACGTTTGTGTGCGCACATAGCACAGTTGTTTACACAGAAGTGTATACTTTTCATATACTGCAATTGCATGCATGCATTTAGGTTTTTACAGTTTTATCCATAATGCATGTATAGTTCAGTACTAATACTGTCTATTTTTCTGTCTTTTGTGTTTGCCAACAGGAGATGGGAACTGTTTACTCCATGCAGCCTCACAGTACATGTTGGGTGTTCAGGACACAGACCTGGTGCTGCGGAAAGCCCTTCACGGTGTTTTGAAAGAGACAGATACTGGCATATTTAGAGCTCGCTTTCAGGCAGAACTGGTTCAGTCCCAGGAGTTTACCCAGACTGGACTCCGTTACACCACAACGGTATGAAGAGGAAACTGAAAACCCTATTTTATATTACTTTTATTTAGATTTTACCAACAAAGTGTTTGTGTCTGTCATTATTTCTTCTTCATTTTTCTTTATTTTACTACTTAGAGGTTCTATTCATACTGATATTTATGTGACTTTAAAATGAAGATGTTCTGTATGTTTGTAATCATCCTGCATATGTTTTGCTGCAGAACTGGGAGGAAGAATGGGAGAAGATAGTTAAGATGGCATCTCCAGTCTCAAGTAGCAACGGCCTTCAGTTTGACTCTCTGGAGGACATTCACATCTTCGTTCTCTCAAACATTCTTCGCAGACCTATCATCGTCATTGCAGGTACTATACTACTATTATAATTATAGATAAACCGCTCAAATGTATTTATTTAAATATAGCTTGCTTCTATCAAGTCTATGTACAGTTATTACTATTTGCTACTACTCTTTAAAGTGATGCACATTAACCTATGAAATTTGTTTTTTTTTGCATAAATACTTTGCTTTAGTCCTTCTAGATAATCAATTAGAAAGTGACTGACATTAAGATATTTGAAGTAACTTAGAAATACTTCTTGAAGAGTTCTTAGATATTTTTCAGCGATATTTACCCCCATATTCCCATTTTTTCCACAGATCAGGTGGTCAGGAGTATGAAGTCAGGTTCCTCCATTTCTCCGCTGAATGTGGGTGGGATTTATCTTCCACTACACTGGCCTCCCTCTGAGTGCTACAAGTACCCAATTGTACTTGGCTACGACTCGCAGCATTTTGCTCCTCTCATCACTATTAAAGACAGTGGCCCAGGTAAGAGACAGACGACATAAAGATGAACAGACAACAAAACACAATTTTGGCATTGTGTAAGAGAAAATGAGATGCCTGGATGCCAGTAAAATATATTTAATACATATGTGTTTTTTTCAGTTTTTTTAATAATCAATTGTTTTGGTCTGAATTTTACAGAGATTAGAGCGGTACCGCTGATTAATCCCGGCCGGGGAGGCTTTGAGGAGCTCAAAGTTCACTTTCTGATGGAGAAAGAACAGCAACAGAAAGACAGGCTTCTTAAAGATTACCTGCTACTATTAGAGATCCCAGTCATCGGCTTGGGCTACGATGCTACACGTATCATCAACGCTGCACGGTACTTAGAAACTCCAAATTCTAAATATCTCACTTTGAAAAATAAGTGAGAGCAAGTGGGAGTTTGAGAACCATAAAACCTCACATGGTGTTAAGAATGAACCTTGGTAACATAATATTAAAGTACATATTCAACATGAGCTAGTTGTTTAATAGCATACATATCAGTAGTGTATCCATTTTACAACTACTATTGTTATTTTAGTCTGCATGATGGTATTGTGCAGTAACTAACAATTTTCACCCAATAAACCCCTAAATATTGCTTACTGATAGTAAGTAAATAGGTTTTGGATATGAATCTTAATGCATATTCTCATGCTGTTAATACCTGAACAAAGAATATTAATTCTAATTTGTGGTAAACATCTTCCCATCTTACAATCATTAAGCAGTAATTGGGAAGAAAATGTTAATTAGTATCTCAGTAGATATGGGAGGTGGTGTAATAGAATATGACATTTATAAGTCTTTTATAATTACAAATTTAGAGCGAATGTTCTATGAATATGTATGTTAATAATCAAGTAGTCACTAATGAGTATGTATTGCCTACAGGAAACTGCACTTCAGAAAGTACAGTTATATCAAGGAGTTAAATATATCTGTCTTTTTCAAGGCTGGATGAGGGCAACCTTCCTGAAGACATGAACCTGATGGAGGACTACTTGCAGCTGGTCAACCATGAGTATCAGCGCTGGCAGGAGGACAAAGAGCAAGCCTGGGCCGCCCAGCCACAACGACCTCCACCCTTCTCTGTTTCCCAGCTCTCCCTTATTGAGATCCGATGTGCCACACCACGCTGCACCTTCTATGTCTCTGTTGATACACAACCTCATTGCCATGAATGCTTCGAGAAGCGACAGGCCACTACCGGCGGAGGAGCAAGGATAGAAGGTGTGGTGCAGACAAAGGGTGGAGAGGTACAAGGAGTTGGGGGGATGGGGGGATCAGAGACTGAGGTGAGTTCCAGAGGAGCCAGAAGCAGCAGTCCGCCATCATCCTCTTCTGGGAGAGGAGTGGTGCTGTCCAGTCCCCGCTCTGCCCCACCTACTGCTCCCAGCCTCAGCCTGTACAGTGAAACCCACGCCATGAAGTGCAAGACACCAGGCTGCCTCTTTACCCTAAGTGTGGAGCATGATGGACTTTGTGAGCGCTGCTTCAACTCCAGGCAGAACCATGGACCTCCTGGAACTGGAACGGCTACTACAGGACTTCCGGGCCCTAATGGGGGGCCAGTAGTCCCACACACAGGCCAGGGCTCTGGCTGGACCCAGTGGGGGGGTTGTGAAACAGAGACAGAACGTTGCAGCATGTGCAGACAGGAGGCTTTCAGGATATTCAATGGCCTGTGTCCACCCTGCATGCAGAGACAGCAGGCTCCAGAGAGAGGGGAGCCGCCGCAGAACAACCCCAGGACTGAGGCCTCATCTTCAGCTTGGAGTCAGGCCAGGGACGCTGAGCGACCCTGCCCCACCCTTACCCCGGGGCATGCCTCAGCCTGGCAGGCACCTCTGGCCCGGCCTTGTAAAAGATCTGGGTGCCAGTTCTTTGGAACACCGGAGAAGTTGGGTTTCTGCACTATTTGCTACGTAGACTATCAGACAAACCACCGTAAGTCCACAGACTAAAGATGTCTTGACTCTTATTTTACTTTTAGAATTTTTTGTTAAATATGTTTACATTTAGCAACACATCCATGGTGTTTAGCTTTTTTCTACATTTGTCCAATTTCATAATGTTAACACTGGATGTAAAGTGTTTTGCTTAATGCTCGTCTGTGTTTGACCCAGATCTGACTCCTCCTCCTGCACCAGTTCAGAGCCGGCACGGTGTGGAAGCAGGTTTCCAGAACGCTTCACGGTGTCGTGGGCCTGGCTGTGGAGCAGTTGGTAAGGCCATGCTGGAGGGATATTGCGACAAGTGCTACGTTAAAGAGCAGAGCGCACGACTCAACCAAGTGGCACATCGTACCCCACACTCTCCTCCTCTGGTCATGGTAAGAAATAGTCTGTCACCCTCTGCTCTTATATTTCACTTGGACTTTGTTGTATTAATTAAATCATAATTTTTTCTTCTTCCATCTCTTTACCTGTTTGTTTTTGCATAGCGTGACCGAGCAGCCAAACCCAGATCTTCACAGCAATCCCAGACCCAGGCCCAAACTCAGTGCCGTAGAAGTGGGTGCAGCAATGTGTCCCCAGGTTGCACAGACCTCTGCCCAGAGTGCCACACACGTGGCCAGGGCAGGGAGGGAGGCAGGCGGGCGCAGGCGCCCAAGGAAAAGTCAAAGCAGCGGTGCCGGACACAGGGCTGTGACCACTACGCCAACCAAGAGAAACAGGGCTACTGCAACGAGTGTGACCACTTCAAACAGATTTATCGCGGCTGACCCCATGTGCAACCGAGCAACGATGACGATGGCAACACATCACGAGCAGGCTAGAGCCGCCGCCCTGCTCTGGGCGCCCATGCCAGTCAATGCACCTCTGATACTAACTAACCAACTAACTAACTAGCTAGTGACTAACTAGTACCTTATGGCCTGAAAATGGACCCCTCCCCCATGTAGAATGTGAAGAGAGTGCGTGTACGTGGGGGAGGCGGTGAGTGTGTGTGTGTTCACATTAGACATGGCCTCCAGAATACCTCTTTGTGCAATTATTATCATCTGACGTGCCGTGTGCAGTTACACGGTGAGAGGTGTGGCTACATGTCAGAGCAACTGACTTTTGTGTACAATATGTATTTAGAGGTACGCAGTGAATCGTGCCGGACAAAATGATTGTATGTTGACATAACAAGAAGCATCTGACATTGCTTTCTAGACCACAGCCAAGGATTTATACCCCCTGTCAGTCTGTTTGTCTGTCCGTCTTTCTGTCTGTCTTAGTCCATCTGTATACCTGTCTGCCTGTCTGTCTAGCATTTGCTCTGTAGACTGAGGGATGCAGTAGTTGGGGATGCCCAGCAACAAACCTGTGGAAGTATAAAACAGAAGTGAACCCAACTTGGCTAAAAAAGCATTTTCAACTTCAGTGAAGTGCTTAATAGGAATTAAAATGGTAATTGACACTGTTGAGCTCAGTTCCTCAAAATTACCCATATGTTCCTGTTTAAAAATGACAAAAAAGCCAAAAAGTCAATTACACAACAATGAAGAAATAATTCTTCCAATTATCAGACACTGTTAGTTTATATGGTTTTTGTCAAATAAACATTTTTACTTGGTTGATACGGAAAGTAAGAAAAGACCAGTGCAAGACAGACAGGGCAGGCCCCTGCTAGTTTTGGTGCTACATGTACAGAAATACAAGCCTCTTCATTGTAGCCAACATGCTGGCAGTGTCAGCAGGCAGAAAGCAGAGAACACAGTAGAGACAGGACTCATCTTTCGATTCCGCCTTTACTTCCTCTTATTTCCCTTTTCCTCTTGAAACCAGATCTGTTGCCTTGGTCCTTGTTTTCCTGTTTACTGACCACTCTAGCACCTAGAAACACAAATACAGACACAAACACAGATACCAACACATGCACATTAATGCACGCACAAATGCTTTTGCTCCTGTCCTATCAACAGGGTGTTGCAACCATAGAGAGAATTCAGTACATCATGACATCTCACACACCAACACGTACATAAATACACACACACTGCTCTGTGAGATTGTATCTGCCCCACCTCAGGCTGAGGTGATGTAGGCAAACAAAATGTATTTCTCTTCTTTGCTCCACCCACTGGATATGCCAAGGCGACAATTTCAAATGTTCAGACAGCAATCCCGTTGCCTGCTTTGGCCAATCTTGTTTATCTGAATGTGTTTGTGCTGCTGCCATAGCAGCACAGTATTGGGGCTGATCCTCGATAAGTTTTGCCTTTAAGTAGTGATTGAAATTTCATGGACCAGAGGGGCCTGATCACTGATCCTGGATCAGTGCTCCCACTTATAAAATGCTTTGTGAATATGGATCATGGTCCATATTGTCGGACCTTCCAACACGATGCCTCATCTCTAATACACACATGTCCCCACAATGCACATAGTTGCATTTGGAATACAACTGACATTCCTATTTTTGTTTTGACATTTTTGGGGATTTTTAATGTATTTTAATATATTTGATTTGGTTTCTGCCAAAAATACACGTGCCATCAACCACCAAACAATTGTTGTTACCTCCTTAAATATGGACAGCCTGGACCATTGTACACTAACTAGAGTACCATAGGTAGACATCTCCAGCTCTGTAACCACTGAGTAAAACCTCTGAAACTTTATCATGACAAAAAGCCCTGTTGGGCACAGTTTTTCTGTTGGAAAAGCAAAAGTTAAAAAGAAAAAATACTACTGAAATAACATGCCAAACAGTCATTTTTCACATTAACCTCTAAGTGATATCAGATGTGTGGTATCATTAATTTCTGTCACATCTTATGCTGAAGATCTTTACTGCTGTAGGCAGATGTCCATCTGTGGCTCTAGTTAGAAATGCATAGAGAAACAGGCTCTCGTTCTGCCTTTTCATTCAACTGTATCTAAAGCTGTTGGGCCAGCCCATGTGTTGATGGCCTGTACGTAGAACTCTGTGTGCTTTAATCACCTCTAGATAAACCTTAATCAATTAAAGGCCAATTAGTGGTCGGCTCATCAATATCCCTCCACTCTCCGGGGTTGAGGGGCTCTAGTGAGTCTGACTGGGAGGAGATCATATAAGTTGCACATGACTTGTCTAAGCTGCTGAGGCATTTAGGAATGGTACTCCGACTTGCTTAGGGACATTCCAACAGTAGGAAGAGCATCCGCTTAAAAGCAGAAGGTGTAACAAAACATGCAAACAGTGTGGAAGTTTTCTTTGTGTGACCTTTCGACAATAGGGTATTGTATGAAAAAAGCCTGGTTTTATTTGTTAAGTATTTATTCATATCAAAATATCTGTATTGTGTGATTCAATAATTATTTATATGTTGTCCTGAAATGAATTATTTTTATTAAGAAATCTGAAAGCTGTCTTATGTGGTTCTTTCTTGTGTGTGTGTGTGTGTGTTTTTTTGTGTGTGTGTTTTATAAGGACATATCTGTTTTGACATCCACAAAGTTCAAGCCATCACATTTTAAGGCACTGTATGGGTAGGGTTGGCATATAAAAAATGTATTTACGTCATTATAATGTCATGTACACACATAGAAGCCCAATAGGTGTTTGAATGTGCTCATGTTTGGAAGCTGCATGTACATATTTTAGTTTTAGTTTTGTTTTTCTATCTTTGAGTTTTAAGACTGAGCTTAAGGGTTGAAGTCAGTGACAGTTACAGATGGGGTAAGAATCTGTCATAAAAAAAAGGAGAGCATTACTGTGTGCATGGGTGTGACAATTTGTATTTTCATCATCACAGAATATATGTGTGCAACAGCCATTACCCTACAGGTACTTTCACATTCAGTATGCTTGTGTGTGCTCTTTGAGGACTACACATTACACTCTTGTTATCTCTTTCCACTCTTCTGTATCTTGCCTAATACTGTTTCTGCTGAAAGGTATGTAGCTCACAGTTTCTACAAAATCATCTGCAGTGTAGGAAGTACAGTAGGTGCTGCAAAAAGTCATCAGGTAAAGTGATCACTGAGGCCTGCTTTAGATGTTGCAGAGTGCACCATTTTCCTATGCTTAACTGGGTTATCACACTTTCTCTGTCTTCTCTACGCCTCTGTTTCCTTTATTCATTGTTACAAATTTCCATCCAAAAAAGTTTTAAAAATGAGGGGTTTTAGGTGCTTTTTGTCACTATACAGTGTTTTTTTCCCCAGCCTACTCGAATGCTTTAAAAAAATAAACCCAACCCTTAAAAATAACACACACACACACACCTCATTAAGTGGAGTGGCTGATGCAGTGGGAGGGGGGAGTTTGGAGCAAAGGGAGATAGCAGTGACTGTTGGGGAATGTGTAAAAATTATATATATATATATATATATATATATATAGGATAGAGCAGAGGTGACATTTAACACATGTGGGAGTGTTGGGTTGTGTGTGGGCTTCTCATCAACCTACCACAGATTGGTAGGCTGATGTGGTTTCCTGGAAATACCCCGCTGTGCAAACACTCCCTTTTTAAACTGTTCATTTGCACACAGTACTGTTTCACTAGTGAATCCAAAGCCTCCCCCCAAACCACAGTAACTATACCTTGTGAGATGTAATGTTGCAAGAAAAAACCCCATCTTGTCTGTCAGGTTTATTTTTGATGCAGTTGTAACAATTTTTTTTTTTACTTGAAAACAGAAAACGGTGATACCACCCCTCTGACACTACACTACACTATGCAATACATGAGCCACTATAGTCTGTATGTGTTTATATATATATATATATATATATATATATATATATATATATATATATATATATATATATATATATATATATATTTATGGGGACATTAATAGGTTTGCACAGTCACACCATGGGGACTTCTGACACTATGGTGACAAAATTAAGGTCCCCATGAGAGTTAATAAGTATAAATAAAGATTGCGACTAGTGAAATAGTAATGATGTGGCCCTATAAATACATAAATTCATTTTTTCTGGATGTCATCATAAAGCATGAGAGAAACAAGGCGAAACATGTATTTTTCAAAGTTTTGAAGATGTTTACTTTAAAAAAATGTTTTATTATTTTTTTACATTATTATTTATTTATTTATTCATTCATTTTTATGTATTTATTTTATTTTTTAATTGTTATTCTTATTTTATTTTATTAAAAGTTTTGTTTTATTTAAAAAAAGAAAAAGATGTCTTTACACTCACTACCCAATGGCTACTTGATTACAAACTTGGTCCTTGTGAGACAAGGAAAAAAGTATGTGTGTGTGTGTTCACTCCAGACTACTGCTGGATAAAAGAATCTGTCATTTAATAAATGCAATCTTCATATATTTCCCTCAAAAGCCAATTTTTAACAAGACCTACTGACATTTCGTATGGCCACTTTTAAACACTCTTCCAAATGATTTCATATACAGAATCTAATATTTTCATCAAATATATCAAATTTACAATGAAAACATATAAAATAATAAACTATTTCACTATTAGATGTTCTTAAGCATTTTGGACTTAATTAAAAAAACAAAACAAAACTGTAGGCTAATGCCTTCAATTCAGAAAATGCTGTAAGGTTGGATTAAATACTGATGCTAAATATAAGATAATATATATCACCCATGATTAAGCTGTTTAGACAAAATGTAATGATTATATGTGGATCAGCTATATAGTGAATTCATGATAACATCAATACGTTTGTTCAGATGAATTATTTTAAATTCAAGTGACACACATTCTATGGTAAAATTCTGACAAAAACCTATGAATGGAATTCCAAATTTCAGTAAAACATGAATGAATGAACCACGCAACATATGACTCACTGTCCCATTGAAAAAGTCTAATAGGTTGTGAAATTCAAAAGTACACCCATAGCCATGCTCACAGAAAGTTATCTGTAATTTTGCAATAGGAAGTGGACGTACCCCACGCCTCACTTTACACCCTTCCACTGAACAGCATCACACAAGGTCAATAAATGTGTAACTATCTAAAAAACCCTCCCTGTCATATTTACCTTGAAAATGAGGCAACTTCCCATTTTAGGTTAGACTGGTCCACTGATGTAGTCAGCAGAAAACAATGGTGCTTTTTGTCTATAGATGGAAAAAAAAGCTGTAATCGTAACAATATTTGGTGGTTGAAAACACTTTGTTTCTTTCATCTACATTGATTGTTTTTTCAACCCAACTCTGAGAAAATGAGACAACCTTGTTAAATGGTCTGCACTTATATAGCACTTTTCCACCTTCATGGTGCTCAATTGTTGTAATTTGAGGCTCTACAAATACAATTTAATTGAAAACAAAATTAAAACATTATCTTAATGTCTGTAGTGTGCCCACTAAATCACATTTTTAAAATGTATTTTAAGGTGATTTAACTTATTCATATTCTGTTTTTATTGTCATATTACCACATGATACATGAGTCATTCAATCATCACATTATATTTCTCATGTGATATCTTGTAAGGAAATGTATGAAAGGAAATGATGATGTATAATCGATCTCTCCACTAGAGGGCACCAGGACTGACAATACCAAAACAGAATATAGGTTCATACAAATCCAACTACACACACACACACACACTCACACATTACTTAAAGCTGGCTTAGTTACCAATTTGGTTTTAGTTAAACTAATTCCTGTTTTCTTACTAGCAGTAAATGTATAAATACATTCACTTAATACCAAAATTATTAATCTCATAGGGAATACCAAAAGTTAAGCTAATGATCAGCATCCATGTCAATAACCACCAATAAATGCAATCATAAACTGAGTTTGATGTGCCTCTTACTTCTACAAAGCTGAATGAGCACATTAATTAACAAAAATGTAGTCAATATACTCAAAATGAGAGAGGCAACAAGTTTAGATCTTCTCCAGATTGCCGCTTGTCAGGTCCGAGCAAGTGCTAATCCAATCACTGAACACGTACATGTTACGTTTAGCGTCTGACCTGCTAGCTTGCCTTGGTTCGCAGAATCGAGATCTGATTGGCTAATGTAACCTGACAGTTGTCGTTCACTTACACTGCTATGTTTGTTCTGAAGGTCTGAAGCAAATGTAATTTACCTGACAACACAAGCTAGCTGAAATATGATTGGTTAAAAACTCTACCATAAAAAACACCATTGGAAGTCACTCGACTAAGTGGAAATAATATGACGTAAAGAATGCAGAGAATAGACAATCATTTAGTTTACATATTTATGAAAATAAAATAATATAAATGTACTTTTCTGAGCATGTTTAGGCCAGCAGAGAAGGGCTCACTGGTCATGACAGCACCACTGATTTTGAGTGTTGTTGTTTTAGGATTATGAGGAGCAGAGTAAAATACATGACAGTGCTGTAATTATGTTCATTTATTTTATGAATTAAGTATTGTATTTTTCTACAATGGAGTTTAAAGGACCTGACAAGCGGCAATCTGGAAATTATCTAAACGAGCTGAACACGGAAATTCAAGAGCCAGCTGTATTTTAACCCATAATGGACAAAAGAGAATTTTCTTCGGAGCAAAAATATGAGTGAGAGTTTGGGACAATTTTACACACTGGTCTGTTTGGCTGTTGCTATCCCTGTATCCACTGCATCTGTCGAACTTTTTTTTTTAGTGTTAAAGTGTATTCAAGTTTATGCCAGAAACACGACCGGACAGAAACAGCTTTAGTATTAGCCTCCATGTCCATAGAAAAGGAACTTACTGATGGACATGAAACACAGAACTGTACAACAACCACTGAAGTGTTTTAGAGAAAAGAAAGGAGGCTCCACTTTATTTTCAAAGAAATGCAATTATCAAAAATGTAAACTACCTCTTAACTTTATTTTCAAAGAATAGTTTTTTTTGTTATTGTCTGGTTAGTGTTTTATATTAAACGGCCATATTGTGCAATTTATTAGACAGACTTGTTTAAGATCACACAGTGTCATTTTGGTGGTATTTTGTTTAGTATCTTTAAATCACCTTTTTATTTTTGACACTAGCTATACAGTAATTAGTTTCCTAATCGTCGTTGTGAATGCATACTTGATGGTTTTAAATGCTCCTGAAATAAAGTGTTGCTTGACTAGTCTATACTGAGGCAAAGTTAATTTCACTCAAGGCCTAGTGTTGAAATGCACGCCCGCCACTGCTCAAAATATTCCTGTGCAGCATATTAATCCTCCGATAACACTAGCAAAGGTAGAACTACAAATTGTGTCTACAAAGACTACAACTCCCAGTGCCCATCAAAATTGACAAACCTGAGCGTGAGTGCGTTCGGGTTACGTGTCGAGTCCGCGCTTTATCCCAGTGTGGGGCGGACATTGAGTTATAATAGAGTAAAACAGACGCCGCCTTTGACAATCGTAGGTAGTGAACAAAACAAGCATCAAAAAGTAGATAGTTGATGACCGTTACTACGTACGAAATATGATGGCTGTAGTAGGAGGTGTTGTGTGTAGCCTAGCATGAATAGTTAGTAAATAAAGGTGATAAAACAGAGGTTTGACATAAATGAAACCATTGGACTCAGATGAGGAGGAGGTGGAGCAGCTCGATGCTTATCAAAAGGACCTGAGACGTAAGTTAACCATATTCTTTTGCTAATTTGCTAACCACCTACACAACATATACGGACTGAATGCCCAGTGTTTAGCTACCGGTTAAATTATTAACACATTGTATAAGATTAGCTGGTGGTCATATCTGGCTGTCTGGGGATGCTTAAATAAGACATTTCTCCAGACTGAAGCTAGATAACTAAACGACTTGTTGTGTTAATAATTTATTCAAAGCTAACAGGGATGGCACATTCACGTCACTGTCACCTGTTGATTTTCGGGAGATAACCTACGCGGCATTGCATAAATGAAATAAATGGCTAATTAAATCCAAGTAACGATTAAAACAATTCACCACCGCAGTATAGCTGAACTTAGGTGACATGATATGTTCAATTATTTATTACCTTAAAAGAAAACAGTCATTTAGGTTATGTGGCCAAAATTTTGATCTCAGTATGTTTCACTGCTGTGGATGATTCACGTGATTAAACTTTTTTGTTGTTGTTATTTTTAGAAAATACACATGCAGTATACGTATTTACCAATAAGCAATAACAAGCTCTAACAATGGTGTGCATTATCAAGAACTAAAATAATTTGAAACGCCATAAAGCATCATTGATGTATTTGCAGATTTGAAGAAGTTCCCAGAAGAATTTGTGTGTGATTAGGTAATAATGTGATTCATCAAATATAATGTCCAGGCCCAAGAAGTACTGTTCCAGACATAAAATTCTGATGTTGAATTTGGTATGTTGTTATGGTAAATATGCTGTTTATTGTCAAACGCAAATTATCAGTGTTTTTTTTTTTTTTTTTTTGCAAAATATTTTCAGAACGGGCCAATCAGAGCATCCAGCAGCTGAGCAGTGCTCTGGAGCAACTGATCCCTGATGAAGAGGAGGCTGAAGGCAACCTCACAGCTGAAGATGACAAGACTTTATGGAACCAGAAAACGCAGAGTGAAGCAGGTCTTGAGTGATTTAGTTTTTTTACCATTTTTAGCTTTTACCTTTAATTAGCAGCCAGAACCCAAACTTTTAATAATGCATTGTTGGTTTTGTGTGGGTGTGTGTGTGTGCTGGTGTCACAGTCAATCAGCTAAAGAGCCTTCTCCTGAAGCAGTGCAAAGAAATGCCGGCTCCTCTCTCTCCATCAAAGAAACAATCTCCATCTAAGGTACAGTATTACACATTAGAAAACCATTGTAGTTTATTAGGAGATGAAGACGTCTGGCAGTTTTTTCTGTAACAGAGATTAACTTATTTCCAGATTTTAGATCAGTTGAGATGTACATGGCTTGCCAGTTGGTTTTATTTCACTTAGAATTCGTGTCATTTTCTTGATAGAGAGTGCAGCATGAGGGGCGGCCCACTTTGCCTGCATTTCAAGATTTAGTCCCGATGGTTCACAACCAGTCAGAATACATCCAACATCTGGAAGCTGAAGTGAAACTCTGCAAGGTTTGAGTGCAGTTTTTAAGGCATTATATTCTTGATTTTTGTGTACCTGATATACTTTTCTTCAGACTAAATTTATCCCTATTGTCAATTTGACATCAGGAGGAGCTGCAGGGGATGAAGCAGCGTGTCAGAGTTGTGGTGGTTGAGAATGAGAAGCTGAGCTCTGAACTCAAATCAAGAGCAGTTGATGATTCTCTGAAAGATTACACTATTCAAAACACAATGGTATGGCATTGTTAATTTCTCCCAAGAAGTCATAATTATTATGTTTGTCTTAATGTGTAAATTGTATGTGTAGTTTTAACACTTCCTGTCTAAATTTAACATGTATCACACAGTGTATGCTAAATAACAAACTTTCACTTGAAATGGTTAAGTTGTATTTTCTGTTTCTATCTATAATATCTACTGAATGTAATTAAAGGAAGTGACACTGGCTGATTATCATGTAAAATTTTGGGAGTTTCTCACCAGACCAAATGTATCCTTTAGCTAAGTGATTATTCAGCTGCCAAGGACCAAATGCAGCAGAAATCTGAGCATTACAAGTGGAAAAATGAATTGGTAAGAAAAATATTGTTTCTGATTGTTTTCATTTTAGTCCCAGAGATTTCTCACTTTTCAAGGAATTTTTTTACCTTAGATTTATTTGGAGTTTTCCAGACAAAAAAAGCTTGCAAATGATTTGTTCTATAAATGTTTAATTAGGATCAACTGAAGGTGATCTATCAGGCTCAGATTGAAAGCTTGGAGGGTCAGGTCATCTCCCTCAGGTCAGTTCTGTTTTCTTTGTCAAAAACCCTTTCATAACCAAGTACTAATGGCTTAATGTCTTCTTATAAAATGCAAATTTTAACCATCTGTATTTTATCACTTTGTCCATGTATGGTAACTTAACAGGAAGGACTTGTCAGTCAGTCAAAAGGAATGTGAAGACGTGAAGGTTCGACTGAAACACAAGGAGAAACAGGTTGTAGATGCATTGAAGGCTGATGGCATCCCCCGTGTGGCAGGATTATGTCTGAAGTGTGCCCAGCATGAAGCAGTCTTGGCAGGCACTCACACAAATGTGCACGTCCAAGCTATTGAGAGACTCACCAAGTCAGTATTAGCATAAAGTACACACAAAGACCTTTATTCAGCCACGTACAAATCACAAGCTAATTATAAAATGTTATCTGACAATTTAGTACATGAATACATTGCACCATCAACCTATTTCTGTGTTCATTTGCCTCAATCTTTTATTATATATTACTGCCAGTGTCTTATTTTTTGCTGCGTTGTTTTCACCACTAAGGGAGCGTGATGAGTTGCTAGTGGCCCTGTGTGCTGTGCGAACCAGTCATCAGGAGGTTCAGCAGAGGGAATGGGCAGCCTGTCTTCAGGTCAAACAGGCTGCGGAGATTGCAGAAGAAGCGCATCTACACAAAGCACGGGTCAGGACAATACACTTGACCAGCTATGCTGGCTTTTTAATGGGCTTTTTTTCTCTTATAAATATCAGTTTCACTAAAATACAGAATACACTTATATCCTTGAATTGTCTTGAAATGTTAATTTAAAAAGTCAGTAGAAAATGCAGCTGTAATGCAAAAGGTACAGCTGTGATACAATCTGGACCATGTCTGGCACTTTGACAGCAGAGCGTCCCTTTTTCTGATTCAGTCTGTAATCAAACAATGGATAATAAAATAAGAACTGTTAAAACTCACAAATAAACCTATTACAAACTGTAAACGGAACTAAAATTGTTCATGGTAACAGTGTCATTTAACTACTCTGTCATACAATTGACTGAGTTCACTGGTCTGTGCTCCTCTCCACAAGTCTATAGAGATAGAAGATGATTGTTCTGAAATCGAGTGTGTTGTTAAGCTGATAAATAGAAATGGTACAATGTACAACACCTACCACCAGATCAAGAAATATGAAGGATTTTCAAAGTAATTTGAATGGCCATGTTTCACCCAGCACAAGACATTTCCTGAGTTGGTCAAATACGTGACTAAATACCTGTATACTGTAGATATCAGCTGGAAAATGTGGTTTGATTGTTAGTTAACTTAGCAGTCAGTTACCCCACTCTTAATTGTGTTTGGTTCATCTGTAACTGTTAATGTACATGCAGGTGGAAGTACACTGTGAACAGTTGACCAGAGAACTTTCTCGACTGAGGGAACAACAAGAAAAGGACACGCAGGTCTTAAAAGAGAGACTGACCCAAGCCAGAAATGAGGGCCGGACCGAGTCCCGCAAACACAAAGAAGAGCTGGTGCACTCAGTAAGGACTGAGACTACTACTGTATATAGAGTACTGTGTTTTATGTTTGTACTGTCATTCAGACTTTTCTTTCATGCCCTCTGGACAGTACTACTATATACTACCTAGAAGAACAAAATAGATGCTCCAACTTATTTATTACCCCGTCCCCCAAAGGGGAGGTGAGGGCATTGTTTTTGTTTAGTTTGTTTGTCTGTCAGTAACTTTACACAAAAACTACTGGACCTAGTTTGATGACATTTTCCAGGAAAGGTCGGTTGCGGGTTGATGTATAAATGACCTGCGCATCACTGGTGTGTATGTATGTCTGTCATATGCTGCTGTGAATGTTATCAATTTGGTTGTTTCTCCCTCATTTGGACAGCTAATAAGGCAGGGAATTGCCGTTCACTGATTAATGGAGTAATCTGAATTTGTATCTAGTTTCTTTACTTGATAGTGTTGATGACAAGTATCAAAAAAGCACCACTCATGGAAATATTTGTGTGCGTTTTCAGGTGTCCAACCTTTCCCAGCGTGTGGCAGAGTTGGAAGGGCAGCTAGACAGAGCAGAGAGAGACAAGACCTCACTGACCAATCAGCTGGATGATACTATGCACAGATTGACTACTCAGGAACAAGACAGCACCAAGGTAGGCTACACAGTGAACTATTATATAAAAGTGATTGTAGTTGGAAGTATTTCTGTTTTTCAGATCTCCATAATTGAAATCAAACAAGCTCTTGTAATTTTTTGTCGCACAACTTGAAACTGAAGTGCACATTTATCTTGGAAAAATAATGAATTTGAAAGAAATGAATCAATGTTTCAGGGTAGTATTGCTATTGTAAATCCACTGGGTGGCAGCAAAGTTGCATTTATGTCAATAGATTTTTTTTTTTTTTTTTTTTTTTTTTTTTTACCCACGTAAAATAATTGTCTCTGTATCCATCCATACTGGGTTTCCCTACCATCATAAGATGTGGACAAATTTTACACAGCACTTGAGATTTTTCTACTACCACACTGGAGGGGAAAAGGTATCTCAAGAATATTTTCTGAGAAGTAAGTGGAGGGTGGTCATTCAAAATTCTGAAAAAGTGTGTAGTTTTTAGTAAAATAACAGAGGAACTCACAGGTTTTAAACCTTCCACAAACACAAGGAGAACCCTCAGGTGCTGTAGTTTTCTTTCTTTCTTTTAAATAACAGTGACTTTAGACCTAGTACTGGAGATGACATCTGATATTATTCACATAAATGAACAGGTATATTAATTATTTGTCATCTTCAGGTTCTTGTGGATCTGCGGTACCAGCTCAGCCAGGCCCAACTAAAGAAAGAGGAGGCAGAGAGAGAACTCCGAGAGCTCACCACCAAGACCAAGAGACAGATAGAAAAGGCTGCGCAGGTCTGTCTCCGATCAATATCCTTATCAGTGTACCCTGTTAAATAGACAGGTGATGTTGTAAGTGCACTTAGTACCATGAACTGCTTTAAGAGTCTTTTTTTTTTTTTTTTTTTTTTTTTTAATAAAAGAACCTAAAACATGGTCAACTTATGATCAAGCTAACTAGATATATATAATGGACATATGTGTGTGTATTGTATTTCCTAAGCTTTGTTATTCATCCCATTATATTACTTTAAGCCAGACCACATATTTTAGAATGGTTTTAAGTGATAAAATGTCAAATCTTACATCTCACCACCAGTAAAAGTCATTTTAATAGGTCCTGGTGATTTGAATGGATTTGCTTCAGTGCTTAAGGTGGATTGTTATGAAAGATTTCCTCACCTCCTCTCTCCTTCCATCTCTGCGGGACAGGAAGTGGAAAGGCTGAGCTCAGAGCTGGTTGGCTGTCGGCAGCATCTGGAGGCGGTCCAAAAGGACGGGAGCCAATGGCAGTCCGAAGCCCTGAGCCTAGCAGAACAGCTGGCAAATGCCCAGCGCCAACTGCACCTCACCAGGTAGTACCTAATCCTATTATACATGCCACCACACTCACACACACACAAACGCACACAGCGCTCCCCCTCTGCCCAGCTCCTGCCCAACCCAGCCCAGTCCAGTCCAGTTCAGACCACCACACCAACTGTACCACACCAGGTAACAACTAATCCTATTATACAAACCACACACACATAAACACACTTGCGTGCCGCTGTGCTATGGTCCCGGTACCAACTGGACCTCACCAGGTCACCTCTAATCCTGTTAAGCATGCCACAACATAATGCAGCACACACACATAAACACACCGTGCACGCTCTGTGCTACCAGGCCAGTGCCCAACCCAGCAACAGCTCCAGCAGAGCCAAAATGGCGCCTGAGCTTTTTTTTTTTTTTCTGTCCCTGGCGCATGTACACATGCACACACAGAGAACAGTGGGCTGATGGTCACTGGACAGCCTGGCCTCGGTGCCACCCTCCAGTGCCCTGCACCCGTTCTCACGACAGGCACTACCGGCTCCTCCCTCTTACCTTTGTCTTCCATCATCTTTTTCTATTTCTGCATATGTGGTCTGTTTTCCTTTATGTACAATGTTCTGTAATTAGCTTATTGCATTTTTTATGCTATCCTATTTGCATATGTGTGATAATCATTCCCTTGATAAAAACAGCTGGATGAAATTAACACGAATTTGATATGACTATTTCCACATCATTTTCTACTGTGTAAATTTTCTGTGGTGCTCTTTTCATGCCGGCATCTTGTAACGTCCCCTTCATGTAAAGATGCTGTCATTGTCACTTGCTTCTTGGTACATGTCAGTAATTGGCTTTATATATTTAACTTATTTATGTGAAATCTACCATTGAAATGTTTGTTGAGAAAGCCTGAAAATGACACACAAATGTAATTCGGATTCATGTCTCCCAGTATCTTCATTAGGTATATGATTAAACTTGTACAGTACTAGTATTATACAATGAGCAATAAAAGGCAATGACTCTACAATTAACCTTTCATTGTGACAACCTAACTTCTCATTCATTTATCTGAACATTTTTGCAGTCATGTACTTTGTTGTTGTTTATTCGTGAACCACTTACTTTTGTCTCCAGCCTTCTCTTTCAACCTTTTTCCTTTTAGTCATGCATTCTTGTCCTTTTTCCTTAACCTCCACCTCCCCCTCTTTCATCCACTGGCGGTTGTTTGACTACACCATTCATTGCCAGGGCCTTGCCAGCCCATGCCAGCCGCCCAGGGCACTCTCTCACCCCTGCTGCCTACAGCCGAGGTGTTTGAGATGGGCACAGATGTGGCGGCAGTGGCCTGTGGTGATGGAGGCTGCAGGATGCAAGTTTATGCTATACGTGTGTGTGTGTGTGTTTATGTGTTTGTCTCCTTGGCAGGTTGTGTATGTGTCCACTGCTGCTTCAGGTTCTGATCTGTGTTTAAGTGTGTTGGTCTGTCAGCTGGCCAGCGCTAACACTCTGGCCGCATGGTGTGCTGTCGTGTGTTTAAGAGATGAGGAAGGGTGTGTGTGTGTTGGTGGGCTTTCCAGCCAGCTGTGGAGAATGACATGCATATTAATGTGGCAACATGATGACTTTGACCTGTACTAGAAGAGCGACTGGACTAAACCATTTTACTGCCATGAGTACGGGAGTTTGCGCATGAAAGAGTTTATAGTCATATCTATCCACAGATGCATATTAGATGTTTGACAGCTGTTGACTTGGCTGTGCGTGTAGCAATTCAAATTCATTTTGTTCATAGTGACGAAAGCTACTTTTAAGACTGATTTTATTCAGCTGTTTATTTTCCATGAGGAGCAGCATGTTTAAATTACTTCACAAATTAAGTTGGAAGTTTGTGAAAGTAGCAGTTTTCACCAAGTAATTCACTTAAAACAGAGGGTTATTAAAAGTAAAATCATAGCCAGACTTAACTGTGCTCACATTGTATGCAAGGTTTAAAAGCATGCTGGAGAAAACCTCATATGTTTTTGTGAGTTCCACAACAATAATTATTACAGTATATTGTTGCAATGTTGTGCACAGGAGCCCTCAGAGCTAGTTACATTTGGAGTTATGTTTTGATATTAGCAAGTGATGTTAAAAAAACCTTTGAATTGCTTGCTCCCTACCACTAAAACCTGTTTGAAACTGAACAATACAACAAACAATACAGATGGATATCCTTCAGAGCTCACATGGGGACAGAATGTCAGGCAGATATGTATGTCTGCAGCTGAAAATGGACAGGACTGGATTGAATTCAACAGTTGAAACATTAAATACTCTCACATGTAGTAGGCACATGTTGGATACCAGGTTTGCATGGTGCACAGTGTAACACACCTGTTGGAAACTAGTGAGGGTTTCTACACATATATTTTGTGTTTTTTTCTTTTTGGTGATACAAACTAAACACATTAACCAAAGGCTTCATCTCTCATGTCTCTCTTTTCCTCTGCCTCCAATCATTCCTCTATCTGTCCATCTGCAGGCCTTCTGGGGTTATAGAGGACTAAATGCTGTTCATTTGGTCATGCCTCAGTTTGCCCCCTCTTGTTGTTGAGTACAGAACCACGCGTGAGCCTTTGTAGCTGCAGTGGAATGGTTTTTATAACTGTGTTTGTGTATGTTTTCAGAGAGCAGGGGTGTGAGATTCAGTGGTTCGGCTGGAAGGCTTTTGTATGACCAGCCATCAAGGACAACTCTTTGATTCTCTCTCTGCAACTTGCTTGCTCTGCACTTTAATTTTTTCCCTCTTTGGCCCCAAATGATCCCAGCTTGCTTCAAACAGAGGACATGAAGCACAGACAGTGCCTGTTTGATTTCCGATACCCTCACCTTCCTTACTGATAAACACATACATGAAAGCATATACACTCACACAGATATATTTGTTTATACAACTCCATGCCTGCAAATGTGCACACTCAAACACACTTCAGTTGTACAACCATATGCCTCCACACACACGCATAGAAATGCACACAGATGCATGCATGCGTCCGTGGGTCCCATGGCGCCTGGTGTGCTGCGCTGCGCTCCAGGATTGGATCATCAGCCAGCTGTGAGTTGGACAGCCCAGGATCTGTCCTAATCCTCGGCACTCTGTTCACATCGCCACACACACACACACACTCCAGTCCCAGCCCCAGCCCAGCAGAGGGCTTTACTAAGTTTGTTTTGTTTGTTTGCTCCTGTCTTTCTTGCCTTTCCTTCTTTCTTTTTTTTTTCTTCCTTGTCTCCATCCGGCCTTCCCTCTCCCTCTGCAGTCATCACACGTCCCAGAGGCTGTAGTGAAAACTGCCCAGCATAACTTCAACTTTCATGACATGCCAGATGAACAGAATTGGATATATGTGTGTGTTTACTTGGGTCTGGGTATCCGTGGTTAGTTGAGACCTGTGTTTGCCTCCTTTGTGTTTTGGACACACAGAATGCCTGCAAGGCCACAAATCTTCCACAAGTTTTGCGATCCCCATGAAATCAAGTATACATGTTCATGAGCGTGCTTGTGTAGAGCTCTAGATGGACCTTGACTGGAAAAATATTTCAGTGAAAACGTTTTCTTTTCATCACATTCTCATGTATAAGCAATAACCACACATTCATGGGAAAGTACAAATCAGAGCATGACTGTACATACATTCGGAATTGTACCTACTTTTCAAGGACAGTCGGCTGTTAACTGATCATTGCCTGAATTTCCTCAAGTAGAAGGAGACTCCCCATTCCCCAAACAAACATGGGAGGTTTACTAATATATTTATTTTTGTTGAAAATGGAGCTTTGCAATATGGACAGAAATGATATATATTTGATATATTGCATTAATATCAATATGTGCTATATCTAAACATATTTCTCTTGTAAGCCAAAAACACAAGTCTCAAAAACACAGCTTTTTGTGTCAGTAAATGCGTTACACAAAGCTCTGCAGGTTAAACATACCAATCTAACACTTTTAGAGCTCACAGATTCTAAAGAAGTTGTAAATTGACTTAGATTCACCTTGTAGCTTAAGAAAATTAATGCCTATTATGTAATGTTCTCTCCATTTTTCCATTGGTCTTTTTATGGCGCTGACTCAGTTTGGCTCATTTTGAATAAGCATGTCGATAAGAAGAGCCTTATTAGGGCGTGAAAATGGCAAAATACTGTCATCTCAAATCTTGGTCCAATAGGCTGGGCACTCTAAAGGAAATACTTTATTCTTGACACACTGAATCACAATATTTAGCACTCTATTAGCATTCTATTTGACTTAAAGCTGCAGCAGTTTATAATTTTTGGTATCGTGCAAAAAAAAAAATTCATAATTACATTTTGGCATCTTGTAGTTTTAGTGGTCTGATGGGAAACAAGAATTCTATCCCGTCTTGTGGACCTTTTGATGGTATAGATATGGCCTGTTTTAAGTGATTTTAGGCAGGCAGGGGGTGGTGGAATTATGTGAATGGTAGGTATAACTACCGACCTCAAAGTTCAGTCCTGTTTCTACAAATCTGCTCTGTTGCAGGACAGAGGCTTGAAAAACAAAAACAAAATTTGTTTCTATATTTATAGTTAATCTATTGATCTGGACTGAAAGGAGAGGGCTGCAACAGAAAGATTTGTTTCCAAATTTTGGGATTCAGTCCCTCTCCATGGTGTAATCTCCAGTAGCAATGAGCCTTGGTTAAAAGGAAGGGACTAGGTTATTTGACGTGCGGAAAAGTTATATTTAGTAGTGCACACTATCTTTGTGATACAATAGATATTTCACAATGGAGAATGATAGAAAAAACATTACATTAAACAGCAATATAAGAACAGGAAATAGAGCTAGAAGGAAAGACAGAGTATTGAAAAGTATTGTTCTTTAGTTTTAAGGCCACAATCAGACCCTGAAATGAGAAAATGGATGCTGAGTCTGAGAGGCATGCAGAGAGAGCTATTCAGACATATCTTTAGACCAACCGCTGTGCCTCTTATACACAAAGTTCCCAAACTCTATTAAACATGTCACGCTGCTGCTCTCTCTCTCTCTGTATCTCTACCTCGCTCTTTCTCTTTTTTTCCCTGTCCTCTCAGTTGTAGTTTGTGATAGCAAGGTCTGGAAAGGCGGTGAACAGAACTGCTTGTGTGTGTGAGGGCGGAGAAGTGTAAATGAGGAAGGTGAGGCAGCAGATGCCGCGTCCCGCCAGAGGCTCGCTTTGAGCAGCGAGTGAAATCTGGGCGCGACAAAACTGCTGCAAACCAACTCGGTGGGAGGCCCTTGTCCAATCACGGCCCTGAATAAAAGGGCCGGGGCGCCACGCGGGCTGCAGTAGCTCAGAAGAGGTGGGGGCCATAATGAACCTTCAACCACTGCCAGCAAGAACACACACACACTTTTGCACAATGCATTTCTCTCTACCTGACATTAGCAATGCCTAACCACTGTCACTACACACACTCGTAAAGACACACACACACACACACACACACACACACACACACACACACACACCACAGACTCCCTTTTTCATGATGATGTTTGCAGTTGAATTGTTTGCGTGCGATTAGATGAGTCCACGTGCACGCTTTTGTGCACATGTTAAGTGTTGATACCTCTGGGCTACACCTGTGTCTATGAAGTTTGATGTGTGTGTCTCTGTATGACAGCAGCGGGGCAGTGCCAGGTATGAGGCTCGCTGTGTGTTTTTGTGCTTTTACGTGTGTGTTTGTGTTGGTGTGTGTGCTTGTCTGGTCGGCAGCCATGTTGTTGGGTAGCAGATGGCACCATGGTTGGCAGGGGAGGGGCTGCTTAGCACAACTAATCAGACAGTTACGGATAGGGCAGCTGGGAGGGCCGTCGGCCAGCCGCATGTGTGTGTATGTGTGTGTGTACCACAGAGTGCCATGATGTTGACAGTGGTGGGCCCGTTGGCCCGGTGACGAGACCTTGCTGCGTTCTTCTCTCCTCGCTGTCGGAGTGCCCTCTCTGCCATCCTTCCTTCTCACCTCTTTCTCTCTTGCACTCTCATTGTCTTTCCCTCAATCTGTTGAGACCTACTTTATCTTTCTTTCTGTTTATTTCCATCTCCCTTTGTCTTTCTGTCATGCTAAGTTTTCTACTGAATATGTTTTTGCTGGTCATTAATTCTGAGTTCATCTGGGGTAATTTAATTGACGCTCCACTAATTAAAACAATGTGTGTTTGTGATCAGTCAAAGGAGTCACAAACACATAAATGGACATGGACATAGTTGTAATACAGTTTTATTAAAACCAAGATGTTAAATGCACATTATGTAATTTCTGCCGCTAGAGGTCTCCCAATCAAAACAAACAAAATAACCTGTGTTGAGTAATGAATGATGATGTGAAGTTGCATTGGATCATGGGAGCTGTTCCTTTCATCACCATTGAAGATGAAAATTTGTATTGTGATGTGACCGCATTAATGTTACTTTAACCTTAAATTTGTCACTTTTGTAATCCTCAACTTGAAACAGAGCCTCTTTTTAATCCCATGTTGGTGTTTATAAAGTATATCCATCATATATAACATATTGAGAACACGGAGAAATAGAAAAACACTCTGAGAGCGCAGACGGGTCCGCATCACCACCAAAATCGGATTATTTGTTGATCTCCCAATTACCACCATACCCTGAACATTTAATCAAAATCCACCCATAAGTTTTTGAGTTATGTTGTACACAAACCAACCAACAAACAAACCAACGCCAGCAAAAAGATAAAGTCCTTGGTGGACGTAACAAAACATTTCAACCACAGACAAATCAAATCAAATTCTCTTTTTGTGGCCATTCCCCCTTTTTTATGCTTGTCTTGCGTAGTATTCCTGAAAAATAAAAAACAAGAACATTAATACCTGTTGTATTTTATTGTCTTTAAGACCATGTGCCTAGATAGTGTTTTCAGTTAACCTGCAACGCTGATTATTGTACGTCTTGAAAGATGAAATTATTAACTGTCGCTAGTTGTGTGTCACATTTGCTAAAGGATGGACTGTGAACTAACACCTTTCTACTCTCCTTTGTTCCATATATTTGTGTCTACTTATTCTGTCAAAGTGACCTCTTAATATAGAGCATGTAAAGCATGAAATGATTCATATTCAAATCATCATAAAATCTATATAGATGCTATAAGTACAACTGTGGAAAATCACACTATCAGGATTATTAAACAGAGCTGTAATTTCTCCAACCTGCGGGGCAGGGAATAGATGGAATAGACAGATCGCTGACTGGGAGACCTCAGGCAAGATGGAGGCAAATCTGTCAGCTACAACTGTTATCACCCCAGCCAAGTCTGCCCTGGGACACTGGCCTACATACACACTACTGCTGGAGGACAGAGAAAGAGTGGGAGAGCACCAGCCCCCTGCCGTTCTGCCACCATCCTCCTTTTACACACCTTTATTCTGATCTGCCCTCTAATACCCCAACTACCACTTCAAACTGAAAAGCCTTTTGTATCAGGGTTTAGAAATTTGGCACACCACAGTTTTACCACATTTTGATGTATTGTAGCTCTTGTGCGTACATTTTGGATAACACAGATCTTTTTATCCTGTCAAATAAGCATTTCAGGCTTTGAAAAAAAAAAACAACAAACCCAAATGTGTTAAGTTGTACTTGTGTGTCTGTGTGGGTTTGCATCATCTGGTCAACTATGTGTCTTCATATACCCCTGCTGTGAGGGTGGTACCATCAGTTGGCATAGCTTTCATCTAACATGACAGAAACTCTCTCTTCTCCTCCTTCCTTCTCATTTCTCTTTTACCTTATTGATCTTTTGTCTTTTTCATCTTTTTTTTTTTTTTACCTTTTTGTTTTTCATCCTCCGCATAGCTGCACTTTGTTCTCGTTTTTTTTCTGTCTTTTCTCTTCGCTGCCCTTTGTGGCCACAGCAGTGCCAAGCTGTGTCCAGGTGGTTGTGCGGCTGGGCCCCCGTGAGCAGATTATCTTGGTAGATGATCATAAAGAGAGGGATAGGACATAGAAGGAGGCAACGATAGGTGTCTGTTAGATTTAGAGTGGTGGTACTTCTGAAGTATGCTGGAGCAGAACACTGGAAAGGATGAAAGTGTTGAGGCACTGAGGAGTTTAAGAGGCTGGTATGAATGAATAGGACTGCAGTGTTTGCTCAAACTGATTACCATTAGATGTCATAAACAATGTGCAAACAATGCAGTCGTATAAACCAAAAAATAGATTTTATGTTCTTCAAAGACATACACATGAAGACACTATAGGTGTATTATTGCTTTTGCTCTTCTTATACATGTAGTGAAAAATAGTATAAATATTAGAAAATATTTATGCCATATTTACATGTATGATACATTTGTCACCTCTAGCAAAGTCGCGTAGGGATGAATCTATAATGTACACATTGGTACTATTGTGATGAGAATTTTGTTTAGTGCAGTCTCTTTTTTTCAGTAACTACATGAATACAATGAGAAAGGGGCTACTATAGAGTGGGAATGGACAAGGTGTGAAGGATTATACTATTCACAAGGATAAAATGTAATTACAATAGATCAGGAAAAGTTTAATCTCATACTGCATATATCAAGGTTAAATTGTTAGTATGTTTTAACCAGTAATAATGCTTTTGGTGTGAATATAAACATTAAAGGGGTCATATTTTGCTAAGCTGACTTTTATTATTCTTTGATACAGTTATTGGTGTACTTGGACACTGACAGTTCAAAAGGTTTGAATTTGAACCCTTCACGTACTGCAAAGCTATCTTTATATTCATTTTGGCAAAGACTGAGTGGAGTTCTACAACCTGTTTTAATTCCTGCTTTATTTGTTATGTCTATAATTAGTTATGTCATGACATTTACACATATAAGGTCAAGATTTCTTATGAACATTTCTGTGCATACACCATAATTGTTTGTCAAGCAGCAGTTGTAGTCGATACTAAAAATATATTGAAACCTCAAGTCGATTCCCACAAAATGTTCAGTTGTTGGTTGAACGGGACACAACTCGGAGGGGGTGGAGCGTGAAGTGGCTCATGTGCATTTAAAGGGCTGGTGCTCAAAGTGACCCTTCTGGTGTCATGACTTCGAACTATGGTTGAAGATGGACCTGTGGAGTTTAATTAATGAAGAATTCAGACCAGAGTATAGCATTTACAGTTTATGTAGACCACAGGGAAATATTTTAAAATACATAAATCTATTTTTTAAAAAAAAGCAAAAAGTAACTCCTTCAAATGATGACATACTGTGTGTTTTTCCAGCTTTTTTGTAACTATTAAATGTATTTAGGTTAAGGTTGTGACAGTGTACAGGGGTTGCGGTCTTGGATTAATACAGAATTATGCTCATATGTAATAAATCTCTCTCAGTGTATTAATTAACAGTTCTGGATTTTGTATCATCTGTCGTTCACCTCACCTATCAACTGGCTATAGTAAAGGAAATAAGAGTAATCAAAGTAAACCTACGGCTCATACGTATCCATGGTCATTTCTGTGTCGGCTGCATTGTGAGGGTAAATGAGTATAAATGAATGTATGTTATGATTAGCGTGAAAACGATGTGGCAGGAAGTTCAGCTCTAAATATGGGGACGGAAGGGAACAGAGGAGAAGAGCAGTGAGGTTGGTGATTGTGTGGTGGACACTGGGTGAGTAAACCCCCCCCCCCTTGCCCTGACCCCCCCCTGCTGAGTTAAAACCAACTGACTTTTTTTGTTTTCTACCTCAATCGCTGCATCTCTCTCGCTAGTCATCTGATCTAATGGCTGTAGAGGAGAGTTAACCAGATAAGAGACAAGTTCACTGAGTTGGTAAAGAGAGAGAGAGAGAGAGAGAGAGAGAGAGATGTTCCTTCCTGCCAGTTGCCCCAGAGCTCATAACAGGCTGAGGGGGTTGAAAAGTGTTTGAAATGACATCAGGTATGTCTCAGGTGTGAAGTGAATTCCAACACAGGTGGATTGTGCTCACACCAGGAGAAAACACTCCATGTGGTTCAGCTTTGCATTTTGAACACTTTTTCTCTGATTGTTAATTTTCTTTTCCTTTGTGGTTTTAAACTTTCTCTGTTTGTTAGTTTTATTCCCTCCACCCCCCCTCCAAAAAAAAAAAAAAAAAAAAAAAAAATCATAATGCATTACCGTTAAACTTTCTAACATCTAGTAATCTTCATTTTTTACTTTTAGCACGGTCTCAACTTTCATGTAAGTGATCTCCTATATCACACGTCTGGTGAGAGGGAAGCTGGCACCATTATTGAAATAATTTATTTTAAGCAATCATTTACCTTATCCGCTGAAATTGATTTGACCCTGAGACCTGCCACATATGTTATTCACTAATCATTTCTGTAGGGCACAGAATTGACACGTTGAGTCCGGGGTTTCTGGATTGGGTCATTACGGGAGCATATTGTACGTATGCTGTGTGTTTATTTTTAAAAATCACAGATGCCAGCGCTGCCAGTGCCGCTCTTCCTGTGTTAAGACCATCAGTCATCTGTGCCAATTAAGACTTTTAAACTTCTCTCTCGAACGTTTTGTCAACAGATAGATGATGACAGAGGCCAATCAGCTGCTAATTACTTCAATCTAGAACTGGAATTTGTTCTGTAACGGCAAATGTTTGTCTCTGTCAGGGTCATGTGCATTTGTGGCTTTCTGAGGGCATGTGCATGCCTTTTTCCATATGTGAACAGAACTGTATTATGTGTATATTCCAAGAGAGTGATTTAGTACGCATACACACTTGTGTTGAATGCAGTAGAAAAGTGTATATAGTTCTAATTTAACAGTTGTAGTTTTCGGACATGATTGGCTCACCACTGACCTTGGTGGTGGTGGTGGTGGGGGCTCTGGTGCTCCTTGAAGAAGAAAAGAGGCTTGGGCCACCCGCTGTAAACAAAGTTGACTTGCCGACAGATGGATTGAATGACAGAGAGGCTAACTGAGCCAGGAACGGGCCTGGCAGCATCGCACTGCGCAGAGAGAGAGGGAGAGAGAGAAAGAGAGAGATAAAGGGGGGAGAGAGGGGAGAAGAGAGAAGAGGTGGCCAACAGGAGAGGAGGTGTGAACAGGTGCAGGGCCGCTGAAGGAAGAACCAGCAGATGGAGAGAGACACAGCCAGTTTAGTTACAGGAAAAAAGGGTGGGAGGGAAAAGAGGAAGGAGGAGGGAGAGAGAAACCAGCAGAAAAAAAAAAGGATCGCAGTAGAAATAAGAACGCTGTAGATGAACAGAGAGGTGGACCGATAGACAGATAAACGGGCTGTGTGTTTATCGGTAAGGCTGCATCAGGCTGCCTCTGTGTTTGATGTGTTTGTTTCAGAAAGCAGAGGGAGGAAGGGGTGTCAGAAGAAAGATGTGGGAGCAGTGTGACTGACTTGCATCACCCCAAGGTTTAATAAAATGTGCTAAAAACACATTGAGGTGTGTGTGAGAGAGAATTGTGCGACACTGTGTGGTCTGCTACACAGAACAATTCAGATGTTTATTGTAAGCAGCATAAATGATACGTCAGCACAGCAAATGTTCAATATGTCACTTGATTTTTCCGTGGCGCACTCATCCCTCACTGGCAGTGTTGGTTAAATAGGCCTATACCAGGCTTTTGTCTCACTGTGTCTCAGCCACACACACACGCGCGCTAAAACACACTCACACAAACATAGAAATCACCCTTATAGTTGATCCTATCAAACTGTTGAATATTAATATACAGTGATTGATGTAGTCTGTCATAAATATCTGTGGATGCACTGGAATTCCTCCACAAAAATGAATCATCCGGACTGGCACCACTTTTAGGAGTCAAAATATGGACAAATAGTTAACAGTTGTAAAGTATTTCAATACAGTTATTCTGATGTTTAAGCTCTGATAAATGTTATAGCATCAGTTAAAATAATCAGTTTAATAGGAAATTGATACAATTCGTTAAAATGTCCTCCCCTATAATATGACAATGTCCACCACAATTTGGTTTGTATCACACATGCGCAGTTTTGGATAGTAGGCGTAAAGCTAAAGTATCCACCTGTTTTTAGAAATATAGTTAATGACTAATCTTAAAATTTAACTGTAGATTTGTGACAGCCCCTCCGTTTAAAAACACAGATGAGTGAGAGACTGACAGATTGATGGTTTTGGTCTGTATAGGTCTTCTGTATTAAATAAATCCAGGATTATTATTGTGTTGGTGTTGTTTTTTTTTCATTAAGGGACATTTCTAATACATGGACATTCTAAATTTACTCTACTAATGATAGCCATCAGTGCAGATGGTCCTCTGTGATAGAAATACTATTATACAAACTGTTGTTCTTCCTATTGGTTCTTCATCTAATGCTTAACTCTTTGCACGGATCATGAGTGTCTCTCAACAATCAATCTTTTTTTTGTGAACAAAGCTTTTGTTTTGCATGTTTGTGCTATAGGCTTGGTTCACAGTCTGTTCACCTGTATGTTAATTTACCACCTGTTATTTTGAAGCACAAATATAGTGTGTTGGAAACATGAATATGTATTCTTTTGAGATTTTTTTTTCAATAGTTTTCTATTTTAGAGAACATGTGATGCATTTGTTTCATAAATTGAGTTGTTTGAACTGTATTTTGCATGTATGTAAAGACCGAATGTGTATAGTCTGTATGTTTTGCATGTGTATGTCATTGTTTTATCATGGAAAGTGTGTAGTTGTACTTGAGCCCAAACAGCGGTCAGTGGTGTCTAGTGTTGGCGACTGTCTCCAATTCCTCCAAGTCCACCGTCTGACTCCAATTTGTGCTCGTTCTCTGATAAACCACGGCATTTGGTGGTTCTGGCGTGGGATGCCGGCTGCACCATGGGGTGCTGCAAACTCTGCGCTTGGTCAGGCCCTGGCACCCCACATCTAATGGGCAACAGCTTGAATAGTGCCCACTTAGGCAGGCAGCGCAGACTGGGCCCCCTCTTCTTTGCTCACCGCTCCAGCCAGCTAGCCAGCCAGCCGCTGCCTCTGCCACCTCCCACTTACCCAGCAGCCACTGTACCTGGCCACTGCCCCAGAGCCATTCCTGTCTACCTTAGGCCCCTGGCCCATGCAGCTCCCGCCATACTTATCAAGCTGTCCTACAGTGCACGAGGCCAGGCATATACCAACAGGCCCAGCTATCTGCTAACTGAACATTCAGTCTATTGCCTCATAGGCCCAAACACAGGTTATTGCCACAGGCAGCAACCCAGAGCCCATTCACCAATTAGCTGGAAGGCAGATTATTGTCCAGGGAGAATTGTCCAGCTCCAGCCCCACATATCCAGCCTCTGCTCTACCCATCACCCTTAACTCATGCTCCTGGCTCTGCATTAACATATATCCTTTGTCAAATTAAAACATAAAAAAAGAGCAAGCAGTGTTCATCAGCAGCCATTTTGTAAGCACATTTTTGTGAGTAAACATTTTGCATTTCATTGGAAACGCAAAATGGCACAGATGAGTAAAGGATGAAGTCTGAAATACTTAAACACAAGTTCAGAGTATTTACAGTTTTAAGGCCTTTTCTTGTCAGACAGATTCAGATACAGAGGCACTAGTCGGTGAACAGAAGAAGCTTATCTGCATTTGTTTGCTCTTACACACAAATTAGGGCCTTCTCTTAAGTTTTATGTACAACTTTACATGGTTGTACTTAAACGTTTAGTTTAGTACATTGGTAAAAACAGATGTAGAATATGTACTTTTGTGTCTTTTTGCCTTTCTATCTTCATCTGCTTCTCATCACCCTCCTCTTCCTCACCACCACTCTTTTGCTGACTGCTGGAACTTTCTGGCTGGCTGTCGGATGCTAATTGGTGGGTAAACAGGTCTGGTGTGAGTCCCCCCCTCCTGTAATCACACACAAATACACACACATATATACAGATATACACAAATACACACGGCCCCCTGGAACCTCTTGCAGGACCAAATGGCTGGCAACGCCTGCCCGCCATCTCCCGCTGAGCCCTGGTGTGCGCTTTGGTGGCTCAGGCTGCTGTTCAAGCCCAGCGGGGGTTCATTCACTCTCACACACACACACACACATACATACAGTCATACGCATACAGACACACACTCTCCTTGTGTCCCCTGCACACCCGCCACCCGCTTTCACACCCCAGACAGCAGGACAGCAGGAGAACACACACACACACGAAGGAACAGACAGACGCGGTCACTTTAGAGATGCAGGCCAAGCGCTGTAGGGGAGAAAAGTTTTCACTTAAACTGGAGAATTCTCTCTTCATTAGCGCCTTTGGACTTCAGGAAGAGTTCTGTTTATTTGTTCGTTTTTCCATGTCTTTGTAGTTTTTTCTTTTCTTTCGGTCTTTGTCTGTTCCTTTGTTGTTTGGGTACATTTGGACTTAGATCAGTAAGAAAGTTTAGTACAAATACGAGCAGAATGTAGTGTTGTTTAAAGCCACCAGAGATAACCACCTTTGTTTGGATCTTACCTGCACAATTTTGATATTTACCTCAGCGAAAGTGCAGATTAAAGGGATTTGATTGGTACCAAGTATTCCCTAGTCTAGTTAAACTAAATGTTTTGTTTTTTTTACTTAACTGGTTCAGTTTTAGTCAAAAGAAATCCTCCTGGGTAAATTAGTTATTGCTGGTCAACATGCTGTGCTCTATTTAAGGTTAGTGTATCTCACCTAAGACTAAAGTCTGTGTGAATATTGAAAGGAAAAGTTCAAGGTGAGCGATGCACCTTCCTATTACAGAAGATGAAGCTGGTGTTTTTCAGTACTTTTGTAATGACTGGTTTTTATGTGTGTGTGTGTGTGTGTGTGTGTGTGAGCACGTTTGTGTGCGTTATACTGGAGACAGCTGCCGTTTCACTCAGGGGTCTTCAAACTGACAGTACTTTGACACTTTTATCCTTCTACCTCCCTGAGTCCTTTCTCTGTCATTCTCCTTTCTGTCCTTCCTTCTTTTTCATCTTTCTTCTTCGTGTTCTGTTTTGTTTTGCTTTGTAGCGTGTTGTTCAGTATGATGGAATGTATTTCATATACATTCATCAAACGCATATTTGCACAGTTTTTGAACTCCCCTGAGGTTATAGTTATTCTTCACTGAGGAGATTTAAAATAATTGTCATCTGGGTTATGTTATGTCATACTCAGTTTGAGTGCTGGTCTTATACTATACAAATTCCTAATGGAACAGAATGTTAATGATTATATACAGAACAATTAGGCACTTAAAGGGACAGTGTGTAAACAAACAGCTGCTTTGTCACAAAACTCCTTCAGAAAACCCTGCTGTCTGCGTAAAAATGATTGACGGGTTTGTTTTAATGCACACTTAATTATGTTACCAAGATGTTTGCAAACACAGAAATAAAACAGACCTGTATTTGTATTAATTTGATCGTTTTCCATCTGTAATCTCATTGCACCTTGAATTCACATGTTGAAAATGTTGGTTGCACGTAAATGTATAGAACAGATATTTTAGACTCCACTGAAAAGCATTTTCACGCTTCACTGTTAGCAGACGATGAGTAAGCAAACATACAAATGCTGAAGTCTGTTTGAGTGAAAACTCTTTTCTATCACAGCCAACAAAGTTATGCAATAAAATTATACATGTAATAAACGCTGTGGTATTTTCAGTATAACTTCAAAACAACAGTTTTGTGTACTTTGCCATTATTAAGAGTACATGTAGAAATGCTGTATTACGATTCTAAATTGGGAATCATCTAATTAGTTCCATTTAGTTGAGTTTTGTAACATACTATATTTAATATTTCTTGTTCCTTTTCCTCAGACAGGAAAGAGAAAGTGCAAATCGGGCTCATGAGGAACAAATGGCATCCACAACCCTCTCAGCGCGGGAAAGGGAGCAAGAGCTGGCTGCACTGCTGGAGCAAACAGAGGCGAAACACCAGCAGAGAGGTCAGTGCTTTCACACACAGCAGTGGCACTGGGCTCTGCGTCAGCGGTGGCTCAGGCCAGAAATACTGTCTGCTTTGTCATAGATCACTGTCTCAGCCACCCATTGCTCTGTCCTGTCTCAAAAGGATATTAAAATTGCACCAAAGCTGCAGAATCCTCCAGGAAGGGTAAAAAAAACTAAACAAAAAATGTTTTTCATTCACCTTCTTTGTTCCCACTTAAATAGAGTTAACACCATGGGTTAGATAAGAGAAGCATCTCTCCAGGATTCATATATTAATGTGAACTTAAGTTCTTACTTTCTTCAAACACCATCTTGCAGGGTCTTACTCCATCGTTCCAACTTGTAACACATTCTTTATGTCCTCACTGAAACTAAGTAATGTAGAATGAGAACATTCAGCGACAATGGAACTTTTTCTAATTCATTTATGAGTCAACTATTCCATTTGGGATTTTGTCAAGGTTTCTGGAGGTCTTTTGAGGTGTGTGTGTGTGTGTGTGTGTGAATTATTGGATTTCAGCAGTTCTTATACAGTCATACCCAAGACATTTTCTGTAAGGGATCAATAAAATCTATCTCTCTGTCTGTCTCTTGCCAAAAACCTGTTGAAAATAGCCCGCTGCATCATGTGTGACAAAATGCTCTATTTACAAATTGGTTTTATAAAGCCATGAAAGTTGCGACATGAAGTAGAAAAAAAAAATTGTTTTAATATTGCATAAAATTTTAGCATCATGAAAAAAAATTCATGATGCTAATTTGTAAATGTTTTCTGAATTATTTTTAGTTACTGTGCCAGACAGTGCATTGGTTATTCTTCTGATCACATCAGTTAGTTCTAAAATGACTCTTAGAAATTGAGTATATGTAAAAAAATAAAATCAAGATTTTAGTTGGGCTTCTCATAAGGGATTATTACAAATATTTTGTAAAGTTTTTATTTAATGTGACCAAATAGGAGCAACAGCATTTTGTATTTGTATAGGGAGGAGAAATGTGAGCAGGGAAGAAGATAAGGTAAGATATTCCTTTATTAGTCCCACTAGGGGAAGGAAAAGGCCAGAACAAAGTAGAACTGAACAGCAAGGAACATGAGGTCAGAAAAACCCAAACACTGAAGGGATAAAGCAGAACAGTTATCAGGGTCAGCTACGGCACAGCAGCCCCTGAGCTGGGAGGGTTTTCAGTTTCCTCCACAAGGACATGTCAGCAGGGTTGATCCTGAACCTGCATCGCTCTGTTTAAAGATGGTTTCTTCTCTCACTGCGACTCCTCACTTCCCACAAACACAGCTGAACATCAGAGTGGAAGAGGGTTGGACCGGAACACAACTTGTCTGGGCTGAGCGAGACTAAGCTGAAGTGACCGCAAAGAGTAGAACAGAGGAGAGAGAGGTAACTGAGCAGGGCAGAGCAGAGGGGAGGTGATGGGAGCAGAGGGGCCCAGCGCAGAGCAGCATGCAGAGACCCAGCTCAGAGCTCCCTGTCTGTCTGCACAGCAGAGCTGCTGCTGCTAACACATCTGTTGCACCATCTGGATCCACCCCCCCCCTTCACCCACCCTCAGCCGCTCGCTCGCTTCCTCCACTATCGCCTCTTTTTATTTACCTGTGGTTCCCTTCAACAACCAGGGAGCCTGCTGGTACACAGAACAAAGATGGAGGGCTATAGAGGGACGGATGGATGGAAGGGGGGGGGGGGGTAAACAAAGGGTTTGTTTCTGGCGCATGTCGGCAGCACACATGTTGTCTAAAGAGAGCTGACATCAGAGCACAGCAGGAAACTGTGGATGGGGAGGGGATGGGGGGATAGACGTCTTTTAGTAGCTCGCATCACTTCCTCTCCCTGTGCAACCCAACAGACGAGCTAGATAATTAGCTTTCTTGCTCTCCAAATCCCGCCTCTCTGTCCATCCGTTTGTCCTTCCATCCATCCGTCCCCTTCTCCCTTCTTCTCAGCTCCCTCCCACCTTTTTCTGATTTTTTTTTTTCATGTTTCTTTTTTGAGTAAATGCGTACAGAGCAGCCTCTAGATGATATCAGATATTTGTTTCTCTCCGTCCCTCCCTCCCTGCCATGCTTCTTCCCTCCATTCCTCCCTCCCACCCTCCCTCATTTTTCCTCTGTTTGTTTCCAGTGCCAGTTCTGCTGTGTTTCTGTGTCCCAGGGTTCTTTTTGGCCTACGCATGGCCAGACGCATTCAAAGCCTGTTCAGCTAATTAGCATTCTTCATGCAACTTTTCTAGCACTGACCAAACTTTGTTTAGTGTATGTGTGTGAATTTGCGTACTTTATCTTAATGGTCTGCAGTGTCCAGTTTCGGCCCTTTATAAAATTATCTATAACTGACATGCAGTGAACTGCATTGTTAATAATTTCCATACACTTAAGTTAAAATACATTCCAGCCCTAGTTATATGTGCTGAGGTACCAGTTGTAAAAATCATTGGTACTTCACCTTGATGAAGTCATAATTTCTGCATTAGAATTTAGCAGCATCTAAGTAAATAATTAAATGAAAAAAGACACACATATGTAATAGTCAAATTTTAGTCTGCAGATATGTTGTCAGGTTTCTTTGGTTGTTAAAAACACCTGACCCCAAATTTCCACTGTATGCAAATAAAGTATAAGTCTGAGGTACTTTTGAAAGACTGTGAGTCCTTGGTGTTTTTGGTTTTGGTTGATTGTAACAGAATGCCGGAGCAGGTGGATCATTCCCTCAATCCAAACGGCAGTCATTGTTATTTTAAAAGAGCAGACATATGTTGGAGAGCGGAACGTGGATCATTTCAAAGGAATGATGAAAGCGCAGTGTTGGATTGTTCAGAAAGAGGCCCCCGTGAGCGGATGAGGACGTGGCAGGAAGGGTGGAAAGGAGAAAGAAAATGCTTTCAAACACAATTCCTCTTTCTTTTCCATCTCGTTTTACTCTTCTCACACACTTTATACTTCCGTTTTCTGTCCGCTGTACTCACAGATTCCAGTTTTGATTCTTATGTGAACATTGACAAAAGCATTTTTGGGAATACATTCAAAGGGACATATGTATCTAATTTTTTTCTACACCATTTGTTACAGTAGATTGTCATTTTTACTCTGTACGAATGTAGTCTTCAGCAGAACAGAGGCTTGTTTAGGTGATGCACATTGAAGTGCTTTCATAAATGTTATTTTATTATTTCCTCCAACTTATAATGAAGCTTGTATTTTAAAGTTTAATTATTTTCCTCTTAAAAAAATAAGTTTAAGTTTCCTTTTCTTTTTTGTTTTAATCCACAACAAAACATGGAAGCCTGATCTATCTATGTTTCTCATATTTGGTATTGGGAAGTAAAAACTTTAGGGCCTACATTCTGGATGACAGGACACCACTTTTTTGTATCAGATCTATGAGATTTAAGGTGCATCCAAATCATTTAACCCTTAGGAGTCTGGGTGTACTTTAGCCGATTTTGAATACTTTTGACTTTGCCTTCACATCTCTCATCAAAACTGTTTATCTTGACTTATTTGGTATACTTTCCTTCAGTAGTACCTCACTTGTGTGACTTTATATGTTGTTGTTTTTTCAGTGGACATGCTGTTTTAACACAGTAAACCTAAGGTCAAACAAAAAACATGAAATCAGAGCAGGATAAAAAACCCTTTTTTAAATTTTTTATTTTTTTTTTTACTGTTTTTCACCAAAAAATCCTGAGCGAACCATTTTCATGACTTTTTTTTTCCCTTTGCCAGTCAGTAAATCATGGCAGGGAAAAAAGAGCGTATTGGCCAACGCAACAGACCGATACAGATACAAGAAAAAAATGGAAATATCGGCCAGCTGTCTATCATTAATTTGCTCTGTCAAGAAACTGAAATTGAGTTTTGAATTGTGTTATTTTCTTGATATCCAAAAATCTAAATAAGACAAAAGAGGAACAATTTACACAGTTTAACATTTAAAGTGCCCTACACAGCCTGTGTATTATTAAAAACAACACTGTCTTAAATTATTTAGATGTTGGAACCAGTCAATATTTGCTGAATCCTTTTAAATTTGTGTTTGTGCTCGTGTATAGATGTTCTGAGCATCTATAAAAAATAGTTGCTCAGAAAAGGTGAGGCGTGTGATGTGGTGGCCTATGACAGCGGTTCCTCAGGGCAGCTGCTGGAGTTTAACGCCTGCTGAACTCTGTGTAGGCTGGAAAGGAAGCATGTTTTAACTATTACCTATTCTAAGTGCATGAAATCACCCACAGTGGTTCACCTCACAGTAACCCACCGCTTTCCTGTGATCAATTGCAGTAGCTGAGCTTGATGGTTTGCTGAGTTCCCAGAATTCCCTGATCAGGAAGTTGAAGGAGGAATGCTGCACATTGGGAGCTACACTGGAAGAACGGACAGACAACAGCCGGTTATTATTTATTTTTTTATTCATTCATACATTTGTCCTTCACTTTATTAATTACCAAGTTTAGGTTTTTTTTTTTTATCATTTACTCTTTTATGTGTCTTAATATGTCAGCACTATATGAGTTAGGACTTTCTCTACCAGTTCACTTACAAAATGTTTTTTTTTTTTTTTTATTTGTCCACTTCCACAAAAGTGTTCTTTCAGGTTATTTTCATTTAACCTTTGAGTTTCAATGTGCACAGTGATGTTTGTCTAGTCTTTCATGTTTTCTTAGTGTTTCTATGGTCAACTGAACTGAAACAGGGAAGTCTCTACAGTAAGTGGTCAGCTCAAATTTTATGTTACAACGGCCAGAAAGAAACCACATTTTCTTACATATAACTCAATTATCGTGTAATGACTAATGCTAATGGTGTAAGCTAATTTTGTGCAGCTAGATTTATTTTAAGGCTGAATCTCATTTCACCCCTTAGTTCTACCCCTACCCCTTCAAAAAGAGCTATAAGGAGTGGGGCTTGAAAATCAACCCCTTTTTTTAAAAAAAATTATTCGAATTGTATTCTGGGAAATTTCTCGTACCCCTCCGTTTGGGGTCTGCCTCTGGAAAGTCTCAGTTTGAAGGGGTACAAAACCCTTCCCCTTCCCCCTACCCTTCTGCCTTAACCTGAATTGAGACACCCCTACCCCTACACGTGGACGCACAAAACGGAGGGGAAGGGGTGAAATGAGATTCAGCCAAACTATAATAAGACCATAAAGGGCTGCAAAACTTTAAAAAAAAAGAAAAAAAAAAAGCTAAATTGCAATCAAGTTTTACTTTCCTCATTAAAACAGAGTGAGGTATATTTTCATAAAATAAAATAATTTCTCTTTCTAGAAACAATACATTTCCCAGTAACGACACTTTTGTTTTTATCATTTTCTTGAAATTGCATTTTTGTTGTATAATGTGTTGATCTACCAACAGGAATTGCTTTGGATTTTTTGCAGCCTTTAGATGTATTGCAAAGCCATTGTCAAATGAACTTTAAATCAAATTTTAATATAGAAGGAAACATTTAGTTCCTCTGTGTTCAAGATCAAATGAATAATATCTGGAGGAAGTGTAATTTTATTGTTTTTGGGAACTGAAACTGTGTGTGTGTGTGTGTGTGTGTGTGTGTGTGTGTGTGTTTGATTAAATTACAAGATTAAACTTAAATCTAAACCTTACACTGTTTAGTACATTGAGGGACAAATAAAGCTACTTCTTGAAACCACAAACTTATGTATGACAGAGAACAGTCATTATATATTAACATTACCTTTGTAGTACATTATATAATTATACATTAAACACATACTAAACCCCCTACCTGTGTGAAAACACGTATGTGCCGCTAAAACCTTGTAGATTAGGGTACGGATGGGGCTAGATTTGCAGACATGAGTAAGCACAGAAGTCTTATGTGCTATGTAGCCACTTGAATTATAATATTTTGAAATGTAAATATGGGATTAATGTTCAGTGACATCAACAAACTACTTGCCACTGACAATTATTTGAAGATAATTATTTGTATTTTGTCCTTTAACAAGACTGGAGTGAATCAGTGCTTGCCTTCATTGAATATGCAGACTTTACTGTGTGATGTAACACGGTTGCTCACTTAAAGGTTAATAAGCCCATATTTTGGTGCAATAGTATTGATTCCCATTAATGTTTTTGCTCTAGAAGAGGAGGTGTGTCTCGACTATAAAACCCTGTGTCCAAATCCTGTGTGTTCTTTGCCACAGCTGTTGTTCATTTACTCGATCTGTTGGATACACGTCATGATTTCATGAAGCATCATTCATCCATCGAGGCTGTTTGGAGACAGTGTGTCAACACACTACACACTGCTTTCCAGTCTGACCTGTTTTCTTGTTAACCTGATGCTACAGTAGTCACAGCAGGCCTGCCCAGCTCTCCATCTGGGCTGCCTGTGTTTGTGTGTCTGTGTGTGATTGTATGCTGTGTGTGTCTGTATGTGTGTGAGAAGTGACCCTGGTCCCAGTGTCCTGTCAGCTGTTGGAGCTGTGCTGCACATTAGTCACATGACAGCCCCCAATCTGGCCCTGCCAGACCACTATGGCCTCACCAGCCACAGGACACACACACACACACACACACACACACACACACACACATACACACACACTATCACCTCACAATGTCGATCATGGCACAACGGATCTGAAATTCCTTTATCTGTATATTTATTCTTATAAGCGAACACAGTGGCATGAATCTACTATTTGTGTGTGTTGTGTAGTTTAGCAGCAGTGTGATGGTGTGTTTTTGTGCCTTTGGCTGTTTGAGCTGCTGGAGTCCAAGCCCAGTGTAGCGGTTAAAGTCCTGCTGGACCGCCTCAGCCAGGCTAAGTGAGGTTACACTCAGACAACAAAACTCTGCGAGTGTTTTCTGTAGTTTGTCACACACCTGTGATCTATTCTGATCTGCTCTGGCCTTCTTTAATAGTCCATCAATTTGTTGTTGTGTGTTAATACACTTCTACCACAGTGTTATAAGACAGCAATTCTTTAAAAAAAAAAAAAAATTACCAATTTAATTTCAGGGTCTGATGGACTAATGCTATCAGTTGGCATCCGTCTGTTGTCTGTAAACAATTTTTCAAGAATCTTCTTCTCCAACTTGATATTTGTTGTGGAAGATATTTGGGGTAAGGTCTACCAAGTTGCTTAAAAGAACTGGAAAATATAGATTTTTGAAGTTTTTAGACACTTTTGAAGTTTTATGAAGCCCCATTGGTTTATAATGGGGCACATTTCAGAGTTATATAATTGGAAAACAGTTGAAGATATTGGTACAATTACTGTTGGCAATACATCGGAAGTCCCATATGGGCTTTCATTTGGTTCAATAACCTTTGACCTTGAGCAACCTTGAAAGGTTAAATTAATTAACGAGTTAATGTCTTTAAATATGTGTGGACTACACGACCCTTGGATCTATTTTTAGGCATTTGGGGTTTGTTGCTTCGTGTACATTTTCTTTATTAGTGTCTAATATTAAATATTAAATCATACAGTAACAGTCATACTGTTTTGTTTTTTTTGTAGACAGTAATGCATATATAGTTTGCTTGGAAAATGTATCGGAAATTAAAATGAATGGATTAGTGATAAATTTGCAACATGTTCTAAGTCAAGCTTAAAAACTTTAGGTAATAAAATACATTTGATTTAGCATGTTTATTCACAAACTCTGTCAGCTCAGTGTTACTGAATCATAGGCAGACTGAACCTTTTTTGCAGCCGATTGTACAAATGCACAAGCTGATATTGTAGTTTAGTTAAAGGAGACCTATTATACCGATACGTGTTTTTCTACATACATACAATGCTATAATGTCGGATGTTGACTGCAAACCTCAGCAAAGTTACAAAACATGAGCGATAGTGTTTATTCTGCAATCCTGTACCGTAGTTTCCTGTCACTCTATACAGCTCTTTACGAGATGTTCCAGAGATGTGTGCTCCAACAGTGTGGAACTGGCCCCAAAATACTCCCACCAGGCATATAATTCAAACTTTCCGGAGTTACGTTTCCAACCTGAAGAAAACAGAAGATGCCTCCCAAAACAGTCTGTTGTTGTTTTTTCAACTGTGAAGGAAAATATCAATGGTTTTTCCTTTCCAAAAGATGTCCCAACCATAAAACATTCTCCTCGGCTGTGGAGGATTTTCATCTTGTCTTTCATTGTCTGGGTTGGATTTGGGGTCCAACACGTATGGACGCACATCAAAGTTGGACATGTTTATAGCGCTGTAACGTAACATGCTAGTGTTTCAAAATAATAATGTGCTTTATTCCTCCCAGTTCAATAGGGAATTTTTTTTATTAAGATCGAAAAGCGTGTGACTTGATTAGTCTGTGTACAGTAGCCTATGTTAGCCTACTGGTATCACAGAGTAAACAAATACATGTGTGGTGGCGGATCCGGAACCCCCCCCCCCCCCCCCCCCCCCCCCCCCCCCCCCCCCCTCAAGCCTCCACTGAGCTGGCCAATCAGAGAACAGCAAGATTGGCCAGAAGCCAAAACCCAGCATTTCAGACGTAGGCAGGAATTGGCTTGGATCAGGACTTTTGTGAACACCGGGATGAGATATCTATTAAGTTTTTTTGAGCTGGAAATCGTGCAACACTACTCTGTAGGTGGTCAAAACTCACACAATGATAGTTAAAACTGATGATAATAGGTTTCCTTTAACTGTACAAACAAGCAAATGAAAAGTTATAAAATGTGTGATATATGACCTATGAGTTTCAATAGTCTCCATCCATTCTTTTCCAACCTTCTGAACATGACGCTTTAGGGAAGTGTTGTGGCATCTTACCCAAGACAAGAAATCAAAAGTTAGTTTTATTTTGTAAAACATAGTGAATCATATCTTGTATCTCAGCAGGTTCTGCCTCAGTTCTACAGATTCTCTACTGATGGTGTTATAAAATATCTTGGCATATTTTTTCACCATCTCTCCTCCATTTATTATACCAAGTTTTTCCACTTTTCATAAATGTTGTTTCTGTTTCAGGAGTGAATTGGAGCAGCTGGCTCTGAAGAAACAACACTTAGAGGACACGGTGAATAGTCTGAGAGCACGTTGCTCTGACATGGAAGAACAGTGTGTGCAGCACGGCCGCATGCACCATCGCATGAAGGACAGGTACACAAACGCATGGAAAACACACAACTATCATCACACCAGACCATCCTGTTATGGGATTTTTGTGTTTTTTAAGGCGTGGAAATGGTACACAAATACTTTTATCACACCATCTATTGAGTTACTGCTGGGTGTCATTTTGTCATTTTCATTATATAAGGAGCAAATTTCACTATTAATGTGTCAACAGATGGTTTGATGTTATAAACAGATTTATTTCAGGCTTGTAAATCTGTTTTGACTAAAGAAAGGATCTCTAATATGCAATTGCAATTGGTCTCAAGAAATTTAGAAACTGATATTAAAGCTAAGGAATTATAATTGAACTTTTTTTTTTTTTTAACAATATAATAATTATAATATTCCTTCTTCATAAACACTGCTTTTCTTCAGTGCTTTTTGTTTGGAGGTATCAATTATTTCTTTATGCTGCCAGTCAAAGGGCTCACACATCAAAATTCACAATCTTATAATTGCTTTAATCAAACTAAACATTTAACAGTAAAACAACAGGTGAAATTCACATTTTATGCCACATCTGAAATTTGTATTAAACAGGTAGTGAATGACTTGCCAGTAAGTGGGTGAGCAATCTCAACGCTTTGCTTACCTGAACTTAGAGATATGAGTAGTGAAAGCAAGTTTATTTGTTCATTAGAAACCCTATCATTTTATTCCGTTGAGATAAAACTTTATCAGTGTATAATGAATGTATTGTTTATTCTTATATAATTAAGATTGGCAAAGTAAGATAGAAAGTGATTGTGAAAACAGCCACTGATGTACTGCTGCTGGTCACAGTGTAAAATACGTTCCTGTTTGGCTTATGCTACATTATCTGTGTGTTGTTTGTGTGTGTGTGTGTGTGTGTGTGTGTGTGTAGCGTGGGGGTCTCTTCCTCCTTGAGTATGGAGCCCAGTTGGTGTGTGTCTCCACAGGGTGCCTGGCACACAGCCTGGTACTACCAATGTGGGCGAGGGTGTGTGGGTGTTGTTGCCCCACTCTGTAGGATCACTACCCCACTGCCCCCTCCACCCTCCTCACACACACAACCCAGCACACACATTTTCATTCTTCTCTCTTGCTCCATCATTGACACTACATATTGTCTACCACCCACCGGTGTTAACCTGTCGACAGTCAGACGCTGCCAAAAAACAAAGTTTACCAAGTCACAGCTGTCTCCTGGCTGTGTGCGACTCTTTTTGTGCATTTCATGGACAGAAAAACAATCCGAGTTGTCAAGAAGTGTGAAGTATGAATATTCTGTACGTTTATGCACATATGTTATTGTGGTATTTTTATGTGTGTGTATGTGTGAGTGTATGGGCTGCTATTGCATGTTCTCAGGAGGTTTAGAGTGGGAATCTGACTGCCAAAAGTGGATTGGCTGGGAAGTTGGCACCTAACTTCTCTCTTCTCCCAACTGAACCACGATAATCACTCTTGGCATTTACTGAGTTTTATTTTCTGCTTTGACACTTACTTGGTTGATGAATCCTCCTGGTATTTTAAAATCTCTGGAGTTTGGTGCTGCATGAGGTCAGTTTTGGAGAAGATACTACGTAGCCACTTGACCACATTTATGGATGGACTTTTTAGGCTGAATATTTGTGATTTGAAATGTATATTTTTAGGGTTGCGTCTTCTAGTCTTAGGCTATATAAATTGAGTACCAGCTGCTCTGAGACTGCTGTAAATGATTGTATAATAATGCTGATCCTGCGCAGGGAGAACAGCATCAGAGTAACAGGGTTGCATTAGAATACTGTATACCATGGCATGAAAACTGACACTTATCAAATCATGAATATTTACTTGGATGGAGATTCTCACCTGCACATAAGCATCTCTATTCATTTCATTACACTTTGTTCAGACAAGAGTTCCACTACTTTTCTTTTTGCATGATGCCACCATATATATATATATTCTGAAAAATATATATTCCTAAAAAAACAAGAACAAACATCTGAATTTACCACACTATATTAACAAATTATCTTTTATTGAAAATCAACGGTGAAATGGTAGTATTGCCTCTGATTCTTCATGGTTAAAATGTTGAATCCTTTATCCGAATCTAGGTTTTACATGTTGCATATTGTAGGTCTTTCTTTCTACTGTCTCTCTTATAGTTGTGGAACAGCATAATTAAATCTACAATTTACTAGCATTTGGCAAGTTCATCCCATGCCAAAGTGCAACTCAGGAAAGGAGTCTGATGTTGCCTCATGGAGAAACTAATCCAAAAATCAAATGATGATCTGCCTGAATACATGTTTTATCACTAGACTTTTGATGGCACTCCTTGTCTTGTAGTATTTAATAAACATTATTACTATTATTATGTGATGGAACATACAACTATAGTGATTAACAAACTACATGTGTATAGAGTAGGGTCTAATAATACTACTTCTAATAATACATGTACATTTATGACAGGGTTTGTCAAGGGTTATTTATTTTTTCCTGATTTAAAGATTTTACACAGCCAAAATAAAGAAGTAAGAAGAAGATAGGCTGGACCTGCATTCAGGAATTAATGGGGCTGTGAAGCAGAGCAGTATCAGACATGCCCCCCAGCTGAGTCAGCCCGTCTTTCACCTTTACACAAATGTTTGCATGAATGGAGTCTTGCACTCAAAGTTCATGGCTCACAGATCTCGGCATCGCCGCAGTTTGACATCTTTCTGGTTGCGTTGAAAAACTTGTTTACTGTACACGGCCTGCGCTCATTTTTAAATTCCCCCCATTGCGGGGGTCACAAATGCCACACGTCATCAAAATGTCACACATTGATTATGGCATGAGAGGTGTTCCTTTTACATAGCATTCCAGGATCATGATTCCATCTTTATCACAACTCGGTTACTATGTCCAGAGTTATTAGAGAACTGTAACAGAGGTGGAACCAAATGATCCTATCATTTTTGTTTACACAGACATGGTTGTGGAATAAAGTTGAAATATTCCCAGAACACAAGTGCTATGTAAAAAGGGACGTGTGTTAAATGATTTTGTCTATATCATCTAACTGTATGTGAAACATTGACAGTTTTCACACCATCACAAATATAATCATTGCTGTCTACACACTCCTATTGTAGTTACTTATTAGTTATCTTTTTTTTTTTTTCTTCTTAAATAATGCTTTTGTTAAAGTAGTTCCAGGCCTGAACTTTTTAGATGCGACTGTGCACGATCCTTTTGTATGTGTGTTTGGATGCATGTGTGATCACTGCTGTGTATGCGCTCATATGGTAGTTTGCTCACACATAGTTGAATGTGTGTGTCCATACGCTGGTTATACATTACTTGGTCCCCACAGGCCCTGTGCGCTCGGTGGGCGCCCTGCCGCGCTGCTCGGGGGTTAAGGTGTATGTGTTAACAAGCTGGTGTAAGTGGGTTCAATATCCAGCGCCCCGCCCCTCCCCACAGCCTCTCCATCGGCCTGCAATCTGTGCTGTGAAGAGCGGCAACAGCGCACCACGCACAAAACATTTGGAAAATCAGCTTGATTTATTTTTACATGGGCACGCCGATTGCCAAACTACACAGGGGTTTTAGCACACAATGTTTTGCTGTACAATTAATTATTTATTTCACTATTTCTGTGTTGTTGTTTTTTTTCTGTTCCCCAGAAAGGAAGGAATAGATTTGAGGCTGAACAACACAGAGATTGAAAAAAAGCAGCAAGTTTGCAAAGATGTAAAGCTTCTCTCTTTAGTGTCCGCTTCGAATAGCAGCTCTCCAGTTCATTAGGGTTCATTAGGATTTAGTACAGGCATAAGATTTTAACTCCCTTGCTTCTATTACCTCTTACCTATAATTAACCATTTGTTCTTTTATTTAGTATTTTCTTGTGCTACAGTAGTGACCTAATGAATCCATCTTTTTTTAAAATGCCTTTTCATTACATTTTTTATTACATATTGTCTTTACAGATACAAAAGTACAGGCCATGCGATCAAATGAAATGTGACCCATTTTTGTTGAAATTAACCTTTATTTCTAAACGGCATCTGTTTTTTGGTTATTGCCATCTTATTTCTTACAATATTTAAATGCTGTATGAAATTTCTTGGCATCTAAATTAGGATTCATTAAATTAAGATCAGATACCTAATGCTACATCGTGTCATGTGGATGAAAAAAAGTGTCACAAAGCTCAGGCAAATGAAACCGCACACTGAAATATGTGGATATATTTTACTCGTGCTGTGAGTGAAATATTTGCCCCTCATTTATCGGCTTTCGTCACAAGTATAAAGCTTTATGCATTTTAATTAAAAAGCAAGCAACTGGCACGCAGTTTTGTGTGACATCTAAACATAAGATGGATTATAATGTAAATGTTCCTGCGGGTGTCCAAACATCTAATTTTATTTGTCTTGAAAATAAACCATGAGAACTGCCCTTATTTTGATGATTATTTAAAGGAAAGAATACTCCTTCCTAAATGAGGTCTGTAATATTTCTAAAATTGTCTGAGGCTGAAGTATGTTTGGACCTTTTTATGAGAGTGTTTGACTGTAATAAGACAGAAAAGGCTTCACTGTCACTTTTCCATTTTCTGTTTTCGTTGCCTCAGACTTCATATTTGAATCTTAACTTTCGTCTCATCTGCCCTCTTTGCCTCTCTTTCTCTTTTTCCTTCTCTATCCTGTCTGTTTTACTCGATTTTTTTTTCATCCTTGTTACTCTCAAATTTTTTTGTCCACATGCATCATCTCCTTTCCCTTCTCGTATTGTGCAACTTTTTACCCTCTTGTCTCCTCTTTTTCTTTCTCCTCCTCCCCTTTTCAATCTGTACCAAACACCACGCAACCTTTTCTCACCCCACAGCTGTTCTCAGGCTGTTTCACCAATTATCACTACGCATGTACACACTTAGGTCACATACACTTACTCTCCTTCACACACATACACACACACGCACACACACGCGCACATACAAACGACAGAGCAACTTAACGCCAACGCTTGCTTAACCACACATTGTGACAGCAGAGTGTGTTTGTCAGCCTTTGGTGTGTGTGTGTGCGCTTGTTCTGCATGGCAGTGTGAGTGTTTATGTGAGTACACGGATCACTCTGCAGCCCTTTAAGGCGAACAGCAACATATACGCAGATGTGCCTGTAGATCCACAGGCTTCACTGGGCCATATGGCCTCCATGAAGAAAGATGGTGCGTGCGTCTGGAGGAGAGCTGGGGAGGGATGGAGCGAAGGATGGAGGAGGTATGGAGGGCCATGTGTGGTATGAGCTGTGCAAGCAGTTGTTGAAGTATGTATGCCTGTGGATGTGTGTGTGTGTGTGTGTGTGACTGAGTGTTTGCACCAGAGGCTCCAGGAGATCGGTTAATGGAACAAATGGTCGCGGCGGGCCGGGGTAGAAGGAACAGGCTTGCTGTTACCGCAGGCGGACAGCGAGCCCTGGGCGAGGGCTGCTTCATCTGGGCTCCTGCCACACACACACACACACACACCCTCTGTCAAACCCTCTTCTGTGTGCACCCCCACTCCCAAACACAGTGTGCTGCCATGCCCCAGAAGCAAAAGGACGCTCCTCGCTAAACTTTTCATTTGCAAATTAAGTTGGCAGGGGCTGTGCAGAAGGAAACAGGACAGCTTTCATTTGTTTCATCTGTGTGCACACACACTCGGGTATCTTTGTGTATGCTGACGTGTCTGTGTGTACGCCTGGGTTGCATCTGTGTGTGTGATCTGAGACAGAGGGAAGATAACAGTGCAATGAGAAATAAACTGAGATATAGAAAATGAAGAAGGCTCAGTGTGTAGCACTTCCACTTTCATCTTTACACTTTTACATTCATGTCCTTCACAGTGATGAGTCTCCTCACACAAATATGTTTTATGTTTGGGTGTCAATCTGCAGCAAAGAATATGCACAAAGTTGGCTAATAAAATGCCAAAAGGTTCCAGTATAAATGTTCTAGGTATTCATCAAATGATATAATTCTATAAATATGACATATATCCCCAAAAAGTTCATGTTTGCTATGATGCACACAGAAACTCTGCTTAGGTTTGATACTCAGTTCCTCCGTCTTTCACAACATGTTTATTTTTTGCCTTTAACTTTTTTTCTGAAATGAACTGAACATCTTTACATGTAGAGGGTAGAAACAGAGCATGTAGTCCTCTGAGGCTCCATTTGTGTTTCAGCTTCCACACTACAGTGTTTACCTCTGGATGGCGCTGATCAGTCGTCCTAACTTCTACTTCATAGTCCTCCTCTTCCCCTCTCATCATTTCTATCTCTGCATTGCCCAGCTGGCTTCTGTAGCCGGGAGCGACCGCAGGGCGGCCTGCTGAAAGAGCATTGTCAAACGGTGGCTTTACAGCTCTATCACTCGCACACAAACACACACACACACACACACACACACACACACAGACGCACAGATTTGCAGCTCAGATGTCGGGCTGTAGCCAGAGGCTTGCAAGCTGGAGCGTTAACTGTGCAAAGCTTCACATCTCGAGCCCCAGTCAGTGACACTCGCTAACACTACTTCATAAAAACACAACTCGAAAACTAGTGCAGAAACACCTGCCCTTGCTTCAGAAAAAAAAAGTTAAAAGTAACAACACAAGAAACTAAACACTTTAATGCCATGAAAGCAAATGTTCAAACAGTAGATTTAAAAGGAGTCAGTAGGCCTCACGGCAGCAAACACTTTGACATTAGATAGATGATAAAACAGCCTGCAGCAGCACTCAAACCTGTGTTAATACTGTCACAAAATGAAAGCAGACAACTTCTGTGCTCATCCACAGCTGCTACAAGCTTCACTTTTAAAATCGGCACATCCCTCTGAAACAACTCATCAAATCATTTGTAATATGGAAATACAAACCACACTGAAAACCTGTCATGTAAAACAAACAAAACAAAAAAAAAATCCCAAAAAGTCTCTTTACAGGAAAGATGAAAATGAAGTGTCTATTTATCGCCTTTTATCCCCACCAGCTTCAGTATTTGTGTTTTACTTTAAGGCAGCTGTGATTGTAAAAACAGAGTTCACAATGAGGGCTTTTCAGACATTTGTAAAACTGTCAGGTATCTGTTGTAGTAATGTATTTTCTGTGCATTTACACATCCTGTGTGTTTTCAGAAAAGATTAAGTCTCTGAAGATGTTCCAATGACAAACTACGAAAACATGAAAAAATAGTTCTGCTAGTTATGCTGTCAGCGCTCCCAAAGAAATGAATTCAGTAGTCAGTTCTGATGCTTATTCTCCCAGCATGCATCAGTTCAAAGTAACACTTAGAAATGCATTACATCATAGCTGGGTTTTATGTGCAGAAGTTGCCATTTTTAAAGGAACTTTTTTCACCCTAGAACCACAGCTAATGACATTATTTCCATCATACATCAGAATTATTTTACACTTAATTTTTTGAGAACTTTATGTGAAAGCTTTAGCAGCAGATTATGGGTTACATTCTTTAATCTAAGCTTAATGTATAAAATCACTTTTCCTTTTTTTTCTTTCTTTCTTTTTTTTGAATATCCTTGTTCTCGGTAGCATTTGTTGGAACGTCTGAAAGGTGTGAGTCGGAGTCAAAACTCTGAACTAATGTGCAACAAAATCAAACGCAGTGAGGGAACGTACATTAGTATCCTGATCAAAACCAACAGTGTTCCCATGTCAAATATGCATGTTAGCAAGAGCAACAACTGGCATGACAGGTTGGTGGAGAGGGAGAGGGGCATCGCCTTCAGGCACACGCACACACATTCTTGAGTGCAGTTGTGTGCCAGCCAAGATTTAGCTAGAGCTCTGGGGTGTGAGGGTGGCGATGGTGGGCCTGGCATTGGGCGAAATATGGTTTTGTGTGTGTGTGTGTGTGTGTGTGTGTCTGTCTGTGTGTGTGTGTGTGGCAGCTGCAGCCTTCATGCCCCTGGCAGTGTTGTTGTAACCAGGCAAGCCAAGGCCGTCTGCCTGCATTCTTCACCCCCCCGGCCTCCTGCGCACACACACACACACACACACACACTTACAGTATGTGGAAAAACAGATCATGTTTTTGGGGTTAAGATTCTTCCTTATCTGTTTTGGGACATTGTTTAATATTCCTCCTGATCTTTTTATGGTGTCGCTGTACACTTGCTTTTTTTTTTTTTAAACAATCTAAGTAAATTAATTCATACTTATTATCTTTTTTTAAAATGTGAATGGGTAATTGTTCATCTGTTTCCCTCAGTATGATGACTGAAATATTTAATGACACTAGGGCTCGGTGATAAATACTGGGTGACGGTAAAAAGGGATCTATCATTTCATATTATGCCCTATCACTTACGCTGTTTCATGAATCACACTCTTTACTCTTACTCTGTTCAACATTTGGACAAGGCTTCAGAGATTCACATGATGACATGACAAAAATTATGGAGAAATAACATAAAAGTACAGGATCACGTTGAACAGAAATTGTTTGTGTACAAGTTTTAATAAGAGAAGAAAATTACCAAATGTCACATTGTTGAGGTACAATATGATTATTTAAACCACTTAAAATAAAGGAAAAAAATCTATCATAACACATATCATTATTGTACCATAAAATGACTCTGAGAGGAGAATTTGGACATATTACCAAGTTAATCATTTTTAATGACATCCATGGTTTTTAAATGTGATTATTTGTTGTTTTTTGTTCATTGCAGCATAAAAATCTGTGTGTTTTAACCCACTAACTTGGGTTTTGTTGCCAATTTGCTTTTTAGTACTAGGAAAATGCAATTGTAATTTTTTTTCCCCCGGAAAACATTTTCTGGATTAAATAAAATGATACATAAAATGTTAGCTGCAGTCCCAATCATTCTGATCTCCTTCAGTATATGATACTTACAGACTAAACACAGAGATCACACAGTGAGACATTAATTTGCTCAGATGCCTGTGTTAAAGTAATCTTGTTAACATGTGCTCTTTAATAAATATTTTCTAACACTAGCTGAATTATGGAGTATTAAAAAAACCCACACATACACAAACTCATATGGGGCTGTTGAATGACAGACCTGAATGTCGCTTCCAGATTTTCTTTTTCTATTAGTGTCTCTCTCTAACATGACGTTAGCACTTTCCCTTTGGACCGTGCCTTTAGGACATATGCTCCCACCTGTAAATAAATATGCAAACACATACAAACACATACACATACACAGCAGAGTTTAGACACTAGCTGTGGGCTATGACTGATGTATACCACAGAGAGCTACCGGTGTCTGTGTGTGTGTTGTAATTAATCTCCTTAGTAGCACCAGTCAATAGAGAGTGCGGCGGATCGAGGTGCAGATTGTGAGCAGAGTTTGATTATCGGGCTGTCTGGGGAAATTACTGCAAAGTGCCTTGCAGCAAAACTTGCTTTTATTATGTCTGCTGCAAACACACTCTCACTGCGACTCTGGAAACTGCTTCTCAGGTGTTGTTTTTTTTGGGATTTTTTTTTCTAGTATTTTTGAGTTGAGGAATGGTTCAGCTTGTGTGTTAGTGTATTGTGGGATCCAGCAGGTGGTGTCCTTTCACCAGGTCAGTAGGGAGACTCGCTCTAACCTCTATCAAACCCCTCCCAGCAGCATCTCAACCGGCGGACGGATCCTTCGACCTTTTAGCCTCTGATTCTCCTTTACATCCTTGAGCACAATTCTCTTCTTATAAGCATCCATTTATCAGTTTCATGTCCTCTAGCTTCCCTTCCTCTCCAGTTCCAGGCAGAGGCGAGCCAGCCCGCATTGTGTGTTTGTGGGTTAGTGTGTGTTTGTGGGTTAGTGTGGGTTTGTGGGTTAGTGTGCATCTGTGTGTGGGTTAGTGTAGGGCAGTGCCCGAGCATTAAGCCGTATTAAGCCCTAATTAATGAGTGTGCCAGTCGATAGAGGCCAGTTATTGGATTTGCTGCTTTAGCTGCTGGAAGGAGCACTACCTTAATCACACACACACAAACACAACTTTCCCCTCATGTGGGCTATACAAGGTGAGACGAGGTGGATTTGAGCATGTGTGTGTTGTGTAAGGAGGCCATAGGTTGCTGTTTGGGCCACACAGACAGAGTGTGAGCTGGGTTCTTGTTTGTGTGTGTGCCAGGGTCAGAGCCTTACTTACAGTGTTACATAAACCTGCAGCCGCTTTAAACATCTCAGACTTTGACCTGACAGACTCATGGACTGACAGCTTTTTTCAGCTCAACTGCAAGGATTTTATCTGCATTTTATCCTAAATATAAAAAAAAAATGTTTTTGGATAGTTTCCTACATTAGTAATTTTCTCTCCATAACATGGTTTTCTCTAAATCAGATTGTAAAACTGCTCTTTTTTCTGAGATTAATGTAGATACTGTGATATCCTTTTTTTTTCTAAACAAATGGGACCAAAAAGAGGAGCAGAAAGAATATTTAAATGTGATAAATTCTGGCTTACATAGATAGAAGTTATAGAATTTAACTTTTTCACATGAAGGTGGTCTCGATCTGGAGTATAGTTTGTTTACTTTTGTACATGAAATTCAGAGAAATCCCTGAGTCTGGGCTACACAGTTAACTGCTGTAGTTAATATTACATTACATACTTGTCCTTTTACTATAATAAAATGACATAAGAATACATGTAAAGTTAATGTGGATGAAACCTCGTCTGCCTCGGTGTCAAAATAAGGTGGTGATAGAATGTAAAATCCCATGATCTGTTATGACCTCACAACATTATCAATTTCCTTAGTTTATTTATTTTACTAAAATATCTAGTGGCATAAATAAAATACTGTGCCTTAAATTAAAAGGATGCACTTTTTTTTTTTCTCCATCCTTTTTTCCCCCCTAATCAGCCAGTACTAATTTATCTGTGAACAGCTCCTCTTTAACTTGGTGAAATAAGTGCATCATAAGGAGAATAAATCTATGTGTTAGTAGACTCACATTTAGGCTTAACAGATTGCACTCATTTAGATTTAGATTTAATGCTAATTAGATGCTAATGAGATAGTAAAGGTGTCTTTTTGTTTTTATATTTGTTATTTTTATCGGCTTCATGTTGTATCCTTTAAATGAGTTTTGTCTTTTTGTTATCGCTGTAATTTTTATCTGTTTTTATTTTTCATGAATTTATAAAAAAAAACCCAACAACAAATAACTGTCGTGGATTCTTCAATGTTAGCTCATCTCAAATATCAGCTGAAAAGAAATAATATGTCATGTATTTTGATATTTACTGGTATCAGTCAAGATGAAAATACCTTAACATAACATTTTTGGCTGTATTACCCACTCTTGTTCGGTACATTTACTGACCTGAACTTGAATTTCAGCGCAGACCAACCACCTAAAAAGCATCGGACTGCCTTTAAAAGAATCAGTCTGTATATACTCTGACATCTTCATGTACCAAGATCAGAGTTTTTATTGGATGGCGATTGGCATTTTGTCAGTGTGACTCATTTTCTGTTGGTGTGGAGCTAAAGGCCTTTTGTCAGCACTTCACTCATCAAACATTTACAGCGTCGGAACAATGAGCTGTGTCTCTAACCTTTAGGTCCTTCACTGTGTGTGTGTGTGTGTGCACCGCATCGACTGCTTCTGCGTCTTGTATCTCTGCTCATGGTGTGTGTGTGTGTGTGTTTGCATGTGTGTTATGTGACGTGGTGCTGCCCGGCTGCGTCGTGCTGTGTGATGCCGTAGGAGGGAGATGTGAGTGGGAGGAGGGGCAGAGCGGGGGCGGCGGCTGTATTGTAGCCCAGTTAGGACAGCTTGGCAGGCGGCTGGAGGGGGGGGGTCTCAGACTGAAGCCTCCAGGTCCTGGACGCACATACCAGAGGCCTTCTAGTCCTGGATGTGGAGGACAGTAGAGTAGTGGTGGTGTGAACACAAACTCAAGCAGTGGATGAAAGAAAATCACAAAATTTGAACTGACGCTCACCTTCATCCAGATCATGCAGGAGCAGATTGTGGAGGAGAATGGCGATGTTCGCCTCCTCCTTCTGTCACACACATGCAGCCCTGTCACTGCCAACATGACCAGCAGGGCAGGGCATCTGTCCCCGCCCTCCAGCTACAGCCCCCTCTCACTGCCCCCAACCACAGCTCTCTCCATCCTCACCTCTTTTCTTAACCCACACCTTCTCCTCTCCGTCTTGTCACCTTTTGAACCTGTTGAAGCAATGACAGCGACAGGAATACGATCACTCTGTATGTCACTAAAGAGAAGTAGTAGGAATCCAAAACCATGGTGAAACACAGCGACATTGTCATCTTCAAGACATTAGATGTAAATCAGCAATTAAATGTTTATTTATTACACTGTTATGCCACGACAACATAATGTGATGACAAATGAGTTAGAGTATGGAAAAACTAAAAATCCTACTGCTGACACTGAAAGACATACAGTATTGCTCAAATTTACTGCTCTCATCTATTTTTTTCTTGTGTATATCAGGTTCTACTGAACTGACCCATATGTGAAAAAGAACAAGACATCACATACCTTTCACTCACTAAAGTGAGAGGATGATTGGTAGTAAAGGACCCCCCCCCCTCCCAAAAAAAAGTAAAACAACAACTTTAAAATGTCTGGAAGCTTGAAATCTAATTTAATAACATTTTGAATGATTAACTAGAAAAGCACTTGGAGAGCGCATACTCTGCCAAGGCAGATTAGCCTCCCTCCTGAAAGACATGTGCCCCCCCCCCCCCCCAAAAAAATGGATCACCACTGAAATTTAATCAGTTGTTCCTTGTGCCAGTATCAACATTTCCTGAAAATTTCAGCCAAATCCATCCATAACGTTTTAAAATATCTTGTTAAAAAACAAAACAGGCAAATTCCAGCAAAACCCAAACCCTGCCGCTCCTTGGTGGATTAAAAATAGGATAAAAGCTCTATAATGCTTTGGTATTGTGGATGGAATATCTGTTAACATTACTACTTTTTAAGATTTCCCTCATTGAAATGGAAACTTTTGCCTTTATGTCAGAGTTTAGATCAACAGGAAACACAATAGAGTACATGTACTGACCAGGAGCACTGTAATGAGGTAGTGATATTTATCCCATAGGTGAGAAGAGGAGTTTTAATGAGCACAAAGATGAGGAAAAGGAAAGTCAAATGTTTTGATTAAATGACTTCTACCAGTGCTGAACTGTGACAGAGGTCGATCTAAAATGACATAATGTAGTCGTATTGTAAAAATCAGACCTATGTTGGAGTGAAATCTAAAAATTTGGATGTGAAAAGGCCAGATTCCATGTGATCTGTGCTGGTGACTATTGTGAAATATACAGATATGTATCACATGTGTTGAAAAATCAGATTTGGCCAAGTTTTCCTGCTGTCTGAATATAGTGTCGGACTTGTAGTTAGTTAGCTTTATGTTTTTGGTGAACAAGGTTTGTGATGTGTTTAGTGTCTGCAGATTAAAATGAGTGAAACTGACTCAGGTAAACAGGTAAAACTCAACTGTGTTTCACCAGATAAAAAAGGAGCTAAAGACCTCCCATTGGTGTACATCATTTACAACCAAAAAAGGAAAGTGCAAAGAGAATATGTTGGTAAGTCTGGGTAACTGCTTGAATATTATGCAAATGCACATTCCAGAGCTCAGACTCCCCTCTGTCTTTAATCTTATTATGTGTGTGTGTGTGTGTGTGTGTGTGTGTGTGTGTGTGTGTTCACCGCTGCACTATGACTGGATGAAGGATAGAAATAAAGGACTGTTGGTGGGAAATATCTTAGCAGCCCCCCCTCCCAAAACCCCAGCTGGAAAACCCACCTCCATCTCACACACATTAAGAGTCCAGTGAAAGGGTTCATTGTGTGCAGGTCCATCCATGTCCCATGGGATGCACTAATTGGGACGTCCACGTAATCAACAACTTTACACAAATACAAACTTTCTCACCAGATTTTCACTCAAAGATTGTGAAGCAGCTTTCTGATGTAGTGGAAGGAAGTTAATCAGCGGTTTCCAGATACTTTCATCTGGGCTGCTGTGAAAACTAAACTTAACTGCAGATTTTTAAGCATTTTCAAGCCAATTTGGGGCTTTATATTCATGAAAGTGGGTACTGTATTTTATCGCACTTTGACAAAGTTGAACTAATCTGTCACAGCGTATGTATTTTGTTACCTTGGTAACCATACATCACAATGACCAGGATTATTCTGTAGATTCAGTAAAGATTGAATTCAAATGACGATACTGTAGTTCATGTATTATTTTCTGTGTTTACATGGACTTTTCATATAAACAGTTCTGTGTCACATTCAGTATTTGTTAAATTCATGTTATTTTCCATCTCTGTAAAATGTGGTTTATAACATAAACAGGGTTTTTGTCGGGTCTTAAAAGTCTATAATTCTCAAATTTGCATTTAATACCTTAAAAAAAGCTTTTAAAAACTATACATTTGATATCATAGGTCTTAAGTTATGTTCCCATAAACTTGTTGTGTTTAAATATTTCCAAGTTGCAAAAAAAATAATATTCCCACCTGTTCCAACCCAACAATATGAAATTAGGAACTTTGCAGCCCCTGGTGTGGAATATCTCAAAACAATGAGGATCAAGTTAAGAGTAAATAAATGCGTTTTCCTAAACTCTAGGAGTCATTAAGTTAGCCTGTAAAAATAGGTATTAAATGTCATTCTAAATAGTCTTTAAATGTAACTTGTGGAAACCTGTAGGAACTGTATATGAACAACAGAGACGATCTGTTCTATTGTTGGAACTTAGATTGAATTTTGTGCCGTTTCATGAGATTTGTTGCTAGGATGGTTTGGAGGTTTAATAAGCAGCAGTGTGCAGATCAGACACATCTGGTGGATTTAAGATCCTAGTGGATACGGGCGCAGATATCCGTGCTTCTCAACATTTCAGCTCCACCATCAGCTGTCCGTCTGCCTTAACAGTATAAAACATCCACTGCTGCCATATCCATGTAAACACCGCTCATTATTTGACCAACACAAGTCCGGTGACATTAAAAGCTCTTTGTTCTCTCTTTCAATATTTACAACATTTGGTTTTGTATCAGCCAGGAGGAGACGGTCTTCTCACACAGCTTCAGTCAATATTGTGCGTGCGTGTGTTTGTGTGTGTGTTGTAGGCTGCAGCAGTTGGACCGTCACTGTCAGAGCAGCGCCCAGCAGGTGTGTGAGCTGCTGGCCAAACAGAACCAGCTGATGCAGGAGAGAAACACACTCACTGAGGAGATGCAGAACCTACGCATCGAGGTACACACACACACACACACACACACGTCTCACACAGATCAAAGTGTGACTCACTACTCTGTCGCTAAATGAATTAGTGACGGCGTAGTCTGTCTCTCCAGGAGGATGTTGTACTTGTCATTTTAGAATAAAAGCTGTATATGAAGACAATTACAAACCATCTGTGTTCTGCGCATTAGTTGTTAAGATGTTAATAAGATTTTTTTGAATGAATAGTGTGTGTGTGTGTGTGTGTGTGTGTGTGTCCCCAGCTCCCCAACACCAGACAAGTTGACAGTCGGACCACATGAGTACGTCCTGCCTGCCTCCTCCTCCTCCTCCTCTTCATCATCACTATTCCTCTCCTGTTGACCAGAACAAACAAACAGTTACTTAAGGAGGTAAATGTGTTTGTTCATGTGTTTACAAAGTAGATTTTAGTTTTATGTATATATTGCTCTCGCTATTTTGATTTAATTTTGCACAATTTTTTCAGTGGATTAGCATGTAATTTTTCGTCAAATTATTTCATTACAAACCTAAGGTGAAATAATTACTATTTATTTTGAGTTTTCATACGGAGAATTTAAAGTGTATTTGGAACATTTAAACAACTTTTTGTTGTTGTCTGTTGAGCATAACTAACTTTGTAACACTTCAATTCTTTAATATTTTTACAGATTGATTTTATGTTTTGTTGAAATATCACATATTGGTTGAAATCAGACATTAAACATTGAACTACAGCTGCTAAAGTGTAAAAAATAATAAAAAAAATACTGTAAACACTCAATTCAACTCCAATGGTGCAAATAAAACCCCTCTTTTTTTATGCTAAATTGTTATTTATTTTTCTGTTTGCCATAAAAGAAACAAAAGTTGTCACACCACAGCAGATTGACATAGTGCTTTATTGAAGCTGTCTGTAAGAAGGAAAATAATGTGCATCCCTATCATATACATTTCATGTGTAAAAATACTAAGGATGTACAGTGTAAAAAACAGCTTCATGTTGATGGTATTTTGTTGTTTTCACATCCTCGTGGCCTCACTGGCCAGCAGCACTGCATCCTGACAGCATGAGGGACAGAAAAAGGCTGTTTGATCTGCTTTTCTGCGACTCTTTGCGGATCCGCTGGGTTTCCCAACACTGTCTCAAAGTCAACATCATCTCTGCTCCACTGACTTCAGTATTACAGTGCTTTTGGGAAACATGGCCTGCTCTGTGAACAGCTGGCGGCTGTCCAGAGAAGGCTCACAAAACTGTAAACTGGACGTGGACAAGAAATGAAAAATCAGATACACTTGGTAATATTTTTTTTTTTTTTTGACATTTGCCGTTTTTCTTTGCTCGTTGTAAATAAATGCATCTCATGCTTGTTGGTGTTATTAATGATAATACACGAGTACCAGAGAGAGAACAGAGGGGGAGGGATCCTGTCGCAGACATGAGGTCAAATACTTTCAGAAATCCTTCCAAATACTGGAGCTGTTCACTTATTATCTGCAGTAAACGCCAGGCGGAGCACTGTTTGTGATTTCTGGCTGATGCCGTCCGTTCATTAACAACGGGCGAGTTTTATACAGAGCAGCTGAGGTCTTTGAAAGGACTGAACATATTTAAATACTACTGGAGTTAGATCTGTTGAGTGATAGATGTGTAGTACAAACAGCAGCAGCTTAGGAGTGAACGCTGTCGGTGCAGCGTCAGACGTACAAGTGGAGGGAACTAGTAAAGCTGTACTGAGGCTGGAACTGAATTTCAGCTCCACCTCGGTTTGTTGATAAAAAGAGTTAAAGTACTCCAGAGTAAATCACAGCCCTAGTTTTTAAGACGCATGCCCCACACCGATGAATATTACTAAGCCCCGCCTTCTCCACTACCAGTAAATACAGGACACATTTGCTTCCTGTGACCTCTGACCTATGACCCTTGAATCAGACAGGGCCTGTAAAGCAGCTGCTTTTTTTCTGTGAAGGAAAAGTTGAAGGAAAAGTTTGTAAAGCAAAAGGAGTCGATGACATTTGTGAAGCTGCAAGAGGATTTTAGTTCTTCCCTTCAAACATTCAGAGACTGACCAATTTACTGAAAATTCCCAGTGAGTGTGATTCACAGCCCACTCCACATTTGACTTATTTTTGCCTGAGCCTGGACATGTGTGGCATATGGGACGTAGTCATCCAGGTTTTTTGACAGCTCACTTCGGAGCAACATCAAAGCTAACAGTGGTATGTGGAGGGGAGATGTGCTTTCAAATCCTCAGTTTCTTAAAAACATTAAAAAAAAAAAGTTCAAATGTTCCTTTAAAGCAGGGCTGAATCAGATTCTTCTGAATCCTATAAAAAGTAGTGGATGAGGAAAGTGCTGTGGCCAAAGCTACAAAGCAGTGTTTTATGAACTCTGGTTTCTAATGATTTTGGCGTTAAGCGTGCACATACAGCTAGAACTCCTCAGTTGCTCGCAGACCTGGGTCAAATCAAAGCTGAAATCCTTCCAAATACTCTTGAGCGTTTGCTTGAGCCTGTCGAGGACGCCAGCTGGGTGGGATTTGTATTCATTTTTTGAACTATTCGACTGCTTCAGCAGTGCCAGACAGGCTCAATTGATCAATCGCAGAAAAGTATTTTTCATAAGACTTCTTAGTGCCACGTTGACTCAGGACTGACAGTGTGGACAGAGGAGGACTACAGCATGCAGGCCGGCGCCATCCTTTTATTCTTTCTGCCATAAAGCGTCTTTGCTAGCTAAGAGCAATTGAACGGATGTGCAAGAATAAAGCATATGGAATTAAGAGCAGCGGAAATTTAGGTAATGTGTCATATTAGAATATTTGTAAAGAAAAAAAAAAAAAAAAAGAGGAGGCATTTATTTTTCAGAACAAAATCTCTGAAGACTGCAGAATAAAACACAACTACACCCCCTTAATCCTAAACTCCAAAACAATGACAACAAATAAATTAAATAGAAAAGAAAATTCAAGTTATCCATCAATAATTATTATAAAAACATTCAAATAAATATATTGGAATGCAATTTTCTATTCCTAATAAGAGCACATCCCCTTGTACTCCAATTCATGTCATGTGACATCTTCCTTCCAAGGACATGAACACATATTGTTTATTTGGATATGAATTTAAAGGAAAAGAACTGGCAAAAATGTTGATTTTTGAAGTCGTGGATGTAGGAGTTTTTGACTTATTCAGAGCTAAACCATAAGGCTCACTCGGCGGCTGAAGACAGAGAATATTGAGGGGATTGAAATGTTGTTGGTCAGACTGGAAGACATGATGACTGAACAACCACAAACAAGGTCCAGACCGGAAAGATGACGGCACACTTTAAAGACAGAGATGCTTTTGGGTCATTTACACTTTTAAATGGATGTAATATCTCTTTTTTTTTTTAAATTTAAAATCCTCTGAACTGACACAGCCTGGCTCCCCTGCACAGCCTTTCACGCTGACATTTCACATTTCCACTCTTTTTAAAACTTCTCCACCCCTCTATCTGGACACACTTACATAAACAGTAGCATTTACAGCTCCATTACGGAAGTTTTTCTTTCTGTATCACTGTTGATTTCAGACTTCTACACTGCACTGCTTTTCTTTCTGCTCGACTTTCACCTCACCTTTCAATCTGAACTCTGCCTACACACACACACGCACACACACACACACACACACACCCACACCTGTGATGATGTAAAACTATGGCTGAGATGATTGCTTACATCCCAACGAGTCTTAAATAAAAAATAACACTAATCTTCTAGGTCAGATTTCTCATCTCAAATGTTTTCTTTCATCTCCTGTCATTAATGTGTCCCGTCACCTCATCGTTGTCACATTTTGGTCACAAAACAACACAAAAACAAACCAACATCGTTAACACAAACAATGGAGCAGGAAGGCTATCTGCTTTCCCTCCTACATTCTTAAGCCATTTTTTTTTTCTTGAGGTGCCATTTTTTTCACTCAGCCCTAAGAAATAACAATATTTTTATAGAATAATGTAACAATAGAAAAAGTTAAATATAAAACCAATAAGTAGAACAATAAATAGAACATATATATTATAGCAATTGCTGTGATTGGTGTAAACCCATTACTGTTGATGCATACCTCAACATGGACCATAATGTTTTTTTGTTTGTTTTTTTTTCTTTTAACTCTTAATAAACCCAAAACCCTTAATAAGAAAACCCACAGAAAACAGGTGATCAGCTGCACTGACCCATGTTTCCACACTTATCAATACATTATAAGTTATCACATTATAAATATTCCATATCTTATCATTCTTGGAGATTTCACCTGTACTCTCTCATCTCAGCCAGTGTCAAATCTCCAACTTTGGATTTCTCCTGCACAAACACAGAGAGGTACAGTCGTGTGGTTTCCCAAGCCATGATAACAATATGTCACAGTAAAGCTTTCCAACATGGACACAAAGTACCGTTTCATGTTTTGTTTTCCCTTTTGGGACGATAAGGATTTAGACTCAGAGAGACTTTAAACAAAAAAAAAAAAAGGAAAGAAGAAAAAAAACAAACAAGAGAAAAGAAAAACCTTTGGGCGTACAATCAAGCTAACCGTTTTCCTCTCATCTTCACCTCTGCATTGAGTACTGCACTGCATTTTGGGAAATGTAGTAAAGCTAAGGATTTGGACGCATCAGCTTCCCGACCTGCTGTGTGTTGAAATGTGTTCCTGATCTGAAATCCGTTACAGTATTCTCACACACACACACACACACACACACACACACACACACACACACACACACACACACACACACACAGTACTAGCATGTTTTTATCTTAATCTATAGAGCTGATGTGTAATAGCTGTACATTAGGAGTAAATAGCATAGCTGTCCGAGTATGGACACTGTTTTGCTGGCGCCTGTATAATGACTGTGAGCCTGTAGTGTAGCACCGGGTTTTAGTAGTAGAAGTAGGAGTAGCAGTAGTACCTGTAGTAGTTGTAGTAGTAGTTGAAGTAGCAGCAACTATATAATGAATTGCACTGAGCAAAACCTGAGTCAAATCCTGCTCTAGTCTGTCAACACTGTGAGGTGCATGAGATTAAACTCACTGTTGAGTTTTCAACAGGTTTTCTCAGAGCCTCAGTGGATCCCAGAATTATTAATGTGAGGACAGATATCAGACGTGTATGAGCGTCTAAGTCTGCGTATTGGTCTGTTTGCAAAAGCCTGAGATACAACCAGTAACGGCAGTTTGGGTCTTAATTTGCTATATCACCACTGTAAAGAGAAGAAGTCACAAACATTGTCTTTAAAATGCTTCTGATTACTACGTAACACCATGTTTGGTTTTTAGATCCAGGTTGGACAGGAGCCTCACATGTCAAAACACAGCAGGTCACCGTCGATGCTCCCTTCATTAAAGGGACATTACACTGTAACTGATGTAGGGTATCAGAGGAGTCACAGTGCAGGATCAGAGGAGACATTTACAGAGACCTTTGTACTGGTCACAACACATCTCTCCAGAAGGGGATTCACAAAAAAAAAAATTAAAAAATACAAACAAAAGAGAGAGAGGAGAGGTGAGAGGAAGAAGGGTGGGTGGGTGGGGGGGTGAAAGGTCAGATCCTTCCAGTCAGACTGGATCTGAACTGTGGAGCATTCAGTCCCACACTGATCACCCCAGAGACCAGTGGTGATGGCGGACAGGTCATTCCCGTCCACTGGCCGAGTAGGAGAACTGTGGGAAATGCGGTCGTCTCTCGTTGTCCAAACAGTCCATCCCATCCTCATCGACTACAAAGAAAAAGAGATTTGATTGTTTTAAGACACAGTTTTCAGCTGTAATAGGAATCAAATAAGTTTTTATTCATTGTAGTTTTAGCTCAGAGGCCATGTCCTGGTTGGATTTTACATAAGAATGTGATTATTAAGGTGAATTAGTCTAATTTCCATTTCATCAACAGGTAAAACACAGCATTGGTTCAGATTAAAAGATTTATAACATGTGAAATGAGGACTTTTATGAACAAGAGATTATTTTGTCAAACAGAAATGGTAAAACTGGGTAAAATGTTCTTATATTGTATTAAATTCTAATATAATTATATTTTTCTTTTTTATGTGTTCATTGTTCCAGATAATATCCTAATTTCTGAGGCCTAATATTTAAAGACTTGTTTTTGAGACAGATTTAAGGATGAGATAAAGCTTAAAAATGCCTCTAAAGATGGTGAATATGGTATAAATACTGTGCAACTCTCACTAGAATCAATTATAACAAAACCAAACACATAAAATCAAACAGGCTATTTACAAAGACACCAAGTACTTCATAATATAAGTTGGTGCAACACAACAGGTGAGCTTTACGACACATTATTGCACTGTTGATTTGCACGTAAGTGATTCAATTAGCGAGTGTGTCTTTTATGTGCCAATCTCCTGTTAACTAGCTGATGTGCGACCTACGAAATAAGCAGAACCTCGCATTGAAGCGGAGAAACACGTCAGTTCCCTTCATGCATAATTCAGTGCCGAACACGTATCTTTATCTCTAAAGCTTGGGAAGAGCGGCACGTGGCCCGAGGGCTTTTTCACAAACATGCAAATAAACATACAACAGCACTTTTCAATGTGTTTGGTTCCTCACTGAACTCCAACATAAGTGAAAGTATTCTTAAAATGTTGGACCTGTAATTATTATTATCACTGTATAATTGTAATATTAACAATTAGATCCAATCACCCAGTGATTTTTTACAAATTTTTCTGTCCTTCATATCATCACAACCATGCAAATACAAACTGCATTATTATAATTACTGCAATATAAGGCCCTGAAATTATTTTATTTAGATTTCATCATCTATACTGTATGTGACCAATCCTCCAACTGAGGACTTTAAAGACTCAAGTGAGTTAAAAGAACATAATACAATACAATAGAGTAGAATAGCATTTATTTACCAGACCTCTGCATCTCAGTAGTAAATATACATGAACACATTCACGTATATTATTCTAAAAAATAACCTGGTTGACTCTGAGGTCTGATCCAGCAGTAACATGTGAATGCATTTTGTGTTCAACAATCTCTGTCATTTATATGCATGTATTCTACGTGAGTAGGTATTTATATGCGCTTTAACATTATGTATTGCAAAATTTGGAGAGATTAAATTTTTAGGTGAAATTTTTTAAATTATAGCTCGGTAACACATGGACTTGAAATGGACATCCATTTTTTTAAGCTTTATGCAAACATTCAAAACATGTGATTCTCAATAGAAATGAATATGAAATAGGATAAAGCCTTTTAGATATTGTGTTAAACTATGCGGAAAAAACATTTTGGTCTCTGTTTTATTGACATTAGAAGGTGTGCTAGAACGTGGACAGGTTGCCATAGTAACATGTAACCATTGTATCATGCATCACCCAAAATGTAATACTTGGAGCTTAACACTCATTTCTATAATCAACAGAACTAATAGACTTTCAAATTGTTTAAGATATCATTTTTATGTCAAATTCTAGCCATGGCTATAGTGTAAAAAAAACAATCTGTTGTAACTTTGTTTTTCTACAAGTGGTATTTTAAAAAGTATAACAGTTTCACAAAGCAGCTAAAAATTAACCGCTTGGTAAAGTGCAAAAATCTATATTTTTTTCATGTTGATATTCACTTTGGTTTGATTGAACCCTCTGGTGTTTAGCCATTGCTCCAAACCCATAAATAATCTGCTTGATGCCTCCTTGGGACCAAAGTTTCCAAAAACACATCTATATTGAACTGACCTTTTTGCTGTTAAAACAGTGTCATAAAGTCTCTACTGTAGTTTTACATGTTCTCAACTTTTATATTGTTTTTAGTCCTTTTCATCTTGTTACATATGTTCCATCTTTTTTGTCGTTACATTCATTACCTCCACCAGAAGTTCACATACAGGTAAACTTCTGTATTATTTTATTTTAAATAGGAACTTCACATATCCCATTATTATACACATTCTTATGTATTTTCCATTGTACGATGGTGACGTGTTTTGGGTCCTGACGTCACGTTCAGACCATGTCTCAGATTAAGTGTTTTTCTAGTAATTTTACCTACATTGTCACCTGGGATAAATGTGTTTACATACTGTATTCTGAAGTGAGAGGACCTGTAATACAGACAGTCTAATGACATGCTAATTAATCATTTACATAATAACCTATACTTTGCATCTGTTGCAGTTTATCTCATCAGTCTGTTTTATAGACAAATACACTGCCCGTCCAAAAAAAAGTCACACATGCAATATTTCACTGCACCACTTTTGGTTTTGATTCCAGGAAACATTTATTTTGACTTTTATTTTGGCACATAATGCTTATGTAGTGTCACAATAAGGTTTATTACCTCTGCAAAGGACGTCATGTTTTGCTGTGTGTTTGTTTGTTTGTTTGTCTGTTTTTCAGTAAGATAACTCCAAAAGTTATGGACGGATTTTGACGAAACTTTCAGAGATGATTGATAATGCGTCAAGGAAGAAACCACAAAATTTTTAGGTATAAAGGTCAAAGGTCAAGGTCACAGTGAATAGTGGTGAGATAACACCGATAGGCTCCGTGATGTCACGTTTTGATGCAATATGACGTCAAGTGAATGGTATATTTGCAAAATGTATGGCCTTTACCTTAAAGCAGGGTTATTGACATAGTTTGTTAAATCCAACAATATCTTGCTCTTCTTATTTAACATTAGATCTAACATGTGAAATGTGCTCGTTGTGTGACGTCGCATAACGTCAGTGACGTCATACGTGGTCGAATATTGAAATGGCCATAACTCAAAAACAGGACTGAGAATTTCTTTGAATTTTTTTTAAACCCTCTAAGGGATTGCTAATGACGAGCGATAAAATAAATGGTTAGTGAACACGGAACACTAGTTTACAAATTAGTTACAAACATCCAGATGCAAACCTTGACAGACTTACGCTGCTTCAGAGTGCTGGAGTTGTATTTTTTTTTTCATCCATAGTTGCATTCATTTTTGATTATTGATGATGATGATCAGACAGTATTCTCTCACAAGCCTGACGACCCTGATCAATTCTGGTGGTGCACAATATTTGATATAGGCTACTGTGATCTTCAATCTTTATTTAATTTCAATGTGTTATATAGCTGTAAAGGTAGCTGTTGTGTTGTGATGTTATTTTGTGTGTTGCTATTTCTAATAAATTGAAGAAACACTGAGGATTTATTCCTGTAATCAATATGTTAGTTGTAGAACATAACTCAACTGGAATTAATACGCAAGAATATTCTTGAAATAAATAGAAAAGGACTGACATGTTTTGACTAAAAGTCGACTAAAATGTTGAAACTAATATATGACGAACAAAAATGATTGGTGAAAGACTAAAAGTGACTAAGACTAAAATGGCTAACAAAATTAACAATGCTGTTGATTTCTTGCAGGGATAAGGAACTGCATTACTGTGTGTTTACATGAATGCCATGTTATATATTGTCACCCAATGCAACTGCATGATTCATACAGTAACTTCTACATTTTGGGGGCAGCGGTGGAGCTCTACGGCACAGAGCAGAGTGACATAGTATAAATAAACACACAGTCTGAGCGTGGTACAGATGTTTGTGTGTGAAACAGCAGACACTCACATTTCTCAGGGGGAGTTATTGTGATGGTCTGGGCTGTGAACTCCTCGTCGAAGTATCTGGTGTCTGTCTCTGACGTCACCTGAGGCTTGAAGGGAGGGACCAGCTGTGACAGTAAGACGAGGAGGAGTAACACAGTAAGTTTAGAGCGCTTCATTGTTCACTAAATATAAAACAGGCGAGCACCGTCCAATGTAAGACAAAACACAAACAGAGGGGAGTGGAGTGGAGGTGGCTGGTGTAAATAAAAAAGGAGTGATGGTTTTAATCCAGAGTGAACGGTGATGGGAAGGCGCTCAGCAGCTGTGGAGCGTTGTCACACAGGACCTGAGTGAAACCTGTCACTCTAACAGACACACAGATGTCAAGGATACATGTGAGACGTGGATAGAATTCACTGCAGTATGTGTTTTCCAATGCATATATTTACAATGTTCATTTGTGGCATGTGTGAATTCTTGCATATGTTACATCAGTGTTTCCTAACTGTGGTCCTCGAGGCACACTATCCTGAATGTTTTAGATGTTTCCCTCTTCGAACACACCTGACGGTCATTATCATTCTTCTGCAGAGCATGATGATAGGATGATCATTTGAATCAGGTGTGGTTGGAGAGAGAAACATCTAAAACATGCAGGATAGTGTGCCTTGAGGACCAGGGTTGGGAAACAATGTGTTACATGATTTAACTCTAAATCTTCAATATATCTGTAATAGATGGAAAAATACACATAAAGCTAATTTTGAATTAGGACAGAGGAAAAAAATTAATCTAAAAAAAAAAATTTGTAGGTCACGTTTTATTTTTTGGAAAATAGATTTTTATCATGAAAAAAACCAAGGTACTGTATTTTTAATTCACCAACAACACGCCTATGAGCTCGAAAACTCCCCACGTGACTCGTAGTTACAAAAAACCACATGGCACAGACAGCCAGCAGTAGACTACACCTTATTCCCACAAACAGTTCCATGAATTCAGTCGTTTGGAATTGGTTTGAATTCATGGCACTGAATTGAATTGAATTCAGGCAAATCCTTGCTGTTAAATATGTGAGGGTGGATGGTGTCACGCTAATGAAACCTATGACTACCTTTACTTTTTTCAGGTCTGTCTAAATGGACTTAAAATGAAAATAATAAAGCAAATTTTTTTTCAATATATCTGCACTTCTGCACACTTTACATAAGTGCTTCGCTCTCACATGCTCCCTCTGGTGGTGGTAAACTACATACATAGCCATAGCTGCCCTGGGGCAGACTGACCATTTTGTGCCTATGGTACCTCGAACCACCACCGAACATTTATACACCAGTGTGAGTGACACTGGAGGTAACAAGGGTGAAAAGTCTTGCCCAAGGACACAACAGACTGACTAGGACAGAGCAGGATTCAAACCACCAACCCTTCAGTTACTGGACAACCCGTTCTACCAATTGAGCCATGGCTGCCCAGATATGAATACGCATCATCATATGATGTGACAAACCAGGAAGTTATTTTATTGAGTGAAATGCTCTGAGGATCATATTGTGAATACATTGAGGGCTTTGATCACAAAAAACTTTTTTTTTTTCTGCTCATTGTCTGCTATTGTTTAGATAGTGATATATCCAGTGGCAGAAAGTACATACTGGTGTTTAGTTTAACTACATGTACTTCAATACTTCAACCATGTTTATAGCATATTAAACGGTTTTATTAGACAATAAATAGTATAAAAATGTACATATACAGTATGGCAATGTACCTTTTTATCGTAGACATCCTGCCAGTCAATTCCAATGAAGAAACTGTGTCTCATTATTTCTTTAGCATCATCTGGTCCTCCACCGAGCCTGAAGGAGGAACACATTCAGATTTTAAAGTGCATTTTCATATAACAGATGATGACAGATACATTACTTGTGTGTTTTTATTGAAACCTACCGTTTGTTAGGATCCTTTATGAGCAGACCGGACAACAGAGACTTGGCGTCAGCTGACAAAGTGCGGGGAAACTTGATGTCTTCCATGAGGATGAGCTCAAACAGCTTCTCGTGGTCTTGGTTATAAAAGGGCAGTCGGCCACACATCATTTCATATGTCACCACGCCCAAACCCCACCAGTCCACCGCCCGACCATAGTCATTATCCTCCAGGACCTGAGGGGGACAGATCCACAGATTTATTTTATTGGACATATGTTTTTATTCTGCATTTGTTTTGCTGGGTTATGCATACGGCCTGAGGTGTTTATTTAAGAGACAGATGAGACTAATGAAAGACAGCAGCAGAGAGCTGATGCAGGTAAGCCTTTGTGTACGTTTTCTAAGGAGAACAGTAGTGTCTGCAGAGATAATGAGGGCTGAGATGGAGATTGTTCCCTCTGTCCACAGTGCTCAAACACAAATAGTCAAACAGAGGCAAACATCATGGGATGGCAGGTCTACAGAGGCCCTGTTACAGTAAGGGAGTCACTGTGCTGGCGTGGCCCACCAGATGCCCCCTCTGGTCCCTGCCAGCTTTCTCTGGCACACTGATCCCCCTCCTGGCAGGGACAGACAGGACCAACGTCCCTGGACGGAAAAGGCAGGAACAGCCTGCAGCATGGGTCAGGGCCAGTCAACCTCCAAACTGGCTCCACATGTACAGGACTGAGCTGCTGTGTTGTGAGCGCGGCGGAGACGGCCTTTGAAAGAAGTCACTCCTGAATCAAAGTCTCATGTCTGGGCTGGCATCTTGCTCCAGTTCACTGTCTGTTCCCCTTAAACTGTCCTCCCCAGTCCTGTTGTCATCCTAACTTCTCCATCCTCTCATCCCATCTTTCCTGCTCTTTCATCCTCTCAGGTGCACTAACGCTTCCCTCGGCAAAAAAGATGAGGAACGAACCAGAAGCAGAAAATAAATGTTTCAAGTAGTGATGAGAACCTCAGTAACATAATAAGCTTATTAACATGTTACACAGTAATGAGTGTATGTGTGTGTGTGTGTGTGTGTGTGTGTGTGTGTGTGTGTGTGTGTGTGAGAGAGTGAGACTGACAGACAGACAAGCAAAACTGGAGAGCAGCCAGCACAGCATATGCTGCACATCTCGCCAATAATAATAATATCACTGTTAATAATGGACCAGGCACCATGAACAGGACCGCACACTAACACACATTAATACACAACACACAAACATACTCAAACATAAACACATTTTTAACCAAACACATAGAAACATACAGTGTAGAACAGTTTAAAAATGAGTATATGTACTGACAGAACTAGTACGTGTCATCCGAAACAGCAGGATGGCTGGCAGATGCACACACCCAAGTTGACACGAACATTTACATAGATCAAGATGAAAGCACAGAAGAGAATAAATATCTGTTATATATGAATAAATATCTTTATCCATATTTGCAGACTGATTGACAGTGAGACTCCCTAAAATGGAAGAAATAAAAGCAAATTAGTTTAAAGATTGAATTGCTATTTTCTAAACAGACTGATATTATGGACTGAATTAACATGTAAAAAGGATATTTTATTTAAATGCTTCTGAATCTGATTTACAAATTCAGGGATTTGAACAGTATGTGAGCTCTGGACATTTAGAATTAAAACTGAGTTGCTCTTAATGTCTAGAATGATGTGATTTCACAGGAAAAATGTGATATTCTGATATCAGATCATACAGTAAACTTGCGCTACTTTCATGTTGGAAAATAAACTATGTGATTAATTAACAATAAGTGCGTTATCTCACACTTGAGTAAGCACAAGCCAGTTAACAATAGACAGATAATACTCTACTGGTTAGTTTCTTATATATGAAAATATGAATGTTCATTGAAAACAGGTGAGAAAATACACCTAATAGTTGCGTGTTAGTTTCCACAGCAGCTTAAAGCCACAAAAAACTGTTCTTTTTCTGACTGAACTCACACATTTAACACTAAACCGCTAATGATAAAGGCGGCTGCTTCAGTATTTGCATGTATGTATGATATTTTATGTGTGAGTGTGAGTCTGTGTGTGCATTAAGCTGGTCACCCTGTTGGCAGCTGCAGAGACAAGCTGGGGGAACGAAGTGTGCCGCCAGCTCCAGATATTCTATTGATTGGTACGGCTGGAGGGATAACACTGGCTTAGACTGCTGGGAGACTGTCAGCGACACACACACACACACACACACACACACAGCAGATGGAATATTTATCTGTCCTCATCAAATTCATAAAGTTTTGAGAGTGAGGCAAACTAGGAGATGTTTGGTGTTGTTTCAGTCCCTGCAGCTAGAGGAGGAACACACACACACACACACACACACACACACACTCTATGTGGTTTATGAAATTCAGAGCTGCTTACAAGGCTGTGCTTCAATACTGATCTACAGGGCTGTGTAGTCTGTGCGGAGACACTTTGTACAAAAAAGGGACAGGGATGCACACGAATGCAAGCTGTCCAGTTGGGAATGTATGTATATGTATTACATGCATAAGTATAGGGTTATGTGATATCTGCACGTGAATGTGAACACACCGAGACCAAAAAAGTGGTGGCAGCTCGGTTGCAGGCAGGGAGCAGATTAATCCACACAGAGCCAGAACGGTGGCCCACAGCCTGAGGCAGGGGAGGTTACAAGTGTGTATGTGAAGAAAAAGACAATCTGAGAAATAGGACAAGAGAGAAGAGAAGAGACGCTGTCATGGTGAACTTTGAAGGAAGCGGTTTTGCCCTATCCTGTCCCTGTTGGGACAGCCGCGTGGCAGCTTGATGCTGCTTGCGGGACAGGGGCTTTGGCAGCCTGGACACGAAAGGGGTGGATGGGATGGACACACAGCCTGTGGCTGTCCCAGCCCAGATACCCAGCAGGCTATAGAGAACACAAACACAAACCTCACACCCTGGGTACACTGACCATAACATATTGTTGATGTCACACAGACACACTTTCTATTCCCAAAGTGTCATCATCCTGCAAACTGGTGAGTGCTTCAGTAGTTCATATATTTTATAAGTTTAAATTATCACAAACTATGGTGCTGTGTTAATATTTACAGTAATAAAAATCACAACTGCCAACATATACCACATATGAATAAAATGAAAACAAACATGTGAAATAATGGAAAAAACCCAAATATATCCCCTTTAACACTTACACTAAAAATAGCCACTAGAAAATGTATCAAACAGAAAAAAAATATGAGAATACATTGAAGGCAGTCCCCATGTGTTTTCTTTGATCCTGTTCCATCCCTTTACAAGGACCATACACTGATTATTATTTAATCCCCATTAATCACATTTTTGACTATCCTTGAAGCAAACAATAACACTTTTGGCTGAAGAATTATTCGCTTGTTCACTATGGTGTTATGTTGCTGAAATATCTTTGTATGAGACACACAGCAGACACAGACCCTCTCTTATTCACTTCTCATCTGGCCTTTTCACTAATGGCAAACACAGGAACTATCTGAGTTTCACTCCTGTAACCCTGAAATATTTTCTCTCCCTTCTCATCTTCCTCTGTCTTCAACCCCCATCCCCTTTCTCTTTTTAATCCCGGCTACTTTGCATCTCTGTAACTTGGCTCCGAGCAAACTGTGTTATTTTTACACGCGGGCGGGCGGGCGAGCAGAGCGTGCGGGCGGGCGAGTGGCGGCGGTGGTGGTGTAGATTTCCAGGTTTTTTCCGAGCACCTTCCTCCAACCTCGCCCATCTGCCGCCATCTGCCTCGCTTTAGCCCGCACTTTCTACTGCAATCACACACACAGCACACGCACGCACACACACACAAATGCACACAGACGCACATCCTGTGAAAAATAACCAACAGCCTCCAATCAGCTTTTGGCACGCAAAGGAAGGGACTCTAAAAAAAAAGCACAAAATGCTGCGCCAAATTGTCCTCCATACTTTTTCAAGTGGGATATACACTATGCCTCTCCCCTCCTGCCTTCATCTCCACATCTCCATTGCTCTGTCTCCACCACCCACAGTCCTGTGCCGTTCTCGCCAGTTGATCTACTGGCCTTTGTATGAGGCAGCATTGATGGCTGGACAGCAGACAGCTGCAACAAAACTACAAAAACTTCTTTATGTACATATATATATATATGGTCATGTGTGTACATTTCCAACTCTACTATCAGACACATGAGCTTCATTTTATTGATGTGCACCTGTGAGCTGCAACTGAAAGTCTCTAAAATTAAAGCTATTTTAAAACAACCTAATATTTATTAAAACCACAAGCTGTTATGGGTACACGGTATCTGTTATTATCTCTATGTAATTTAAAGATTCAGGTAAGTACAATGTGGCCAGTGTGGACGTGTGTGTTTGTAGGTGTGTCTGTCACAGCAGTAGTGTGAAACTGCCTAGAGTATTCCCATTTATCAAACATTAGTAATATTCCTAGTAGGTAAACACATCAGTCAGAGCTGTTGTTAGCTAATCGTGTGCTGTGCAGTGGGAAACTTAAGTCCCACAGTTCACAGGGGCCGTCCTAGTAAAGCCTTGTGTGGTACCAGAAACACTGCCTAATGGATGGGCCGCCTGTGGCTGCCACAGATGCTTTTATGTAGTACAAAGCCTCAGTCAATCTGCACAGTTTACAGAACTCAGTTTACTGAACATAACAGCCAATGCAATTTGTGTCAGTTATCATTTATGCTGTTTTAATCCTTTATCACTTAGCCCGAACACGTTTACCAAAATATGAAAACAATCTAATACTGTGTAACTGGACTTCTTTGGCTCAGTCTCATCCATATGCTAGTTAAAGACAAAATAAAAAAAGGATGGATATATTTGAAATAAGTGATCATAAATGAGATCATAAAAAAGTAGGAGAGAGAGCATGCAGATGGATGTGATTTAACTCAAAAAATGGAAATGAGAGAACAGACAAAAAGAGTGTTACCTCAGGAGCGAGATACTCTGGCGTTCCGCAGAAGGTTTTCATCGTAGCAGCGTCTGTGATGCCCTCCTTGCAGAGGCCAAAATCAGTGATTTTGATGTGGCCGTCTTTATCAAGCATCAGGTTCTCTAACTGGAGATGGAATGAAATGCAAATATTTCACAGAATGCAACATCAACAGAAATTCACAGACATCTGCAACCATAACATTTATTTTTTTTGGGAGAAAACATGAAGAGAACTGTTTGGAAGTTACTTGTGTTTTTTTTTTTTTTTTCATTTTGGGGCTTCAGTTTGAACTTATGTAACTGACTGTACTTGACTGGAAACATTTGCTGAGATGGACGAGTGTTGGCAAATTACTGATGATGTACTGTGGAGTCAAGGTTTTGAAGAGGAGCGCAGAGGCAGACAGACAAGGAGAACCTGCTATTACCATACACATACTGCAGTGGCAGTACACACACTCCAAGCTGAGGAGGGAAATAAACTTCAAGGGTGTAGCAGAGCCACTCAACCTTTTAATTTTAATGGCTGGAGTGTTTTTCTTGCTTTCTGTCTGCTTTTTCTCCTTTTTGTTTTCTTGGCTGCTGTGAGTGGGGCTGGGGCCAAGGCTGCCAGGCAGACACTCAGACAGAGCCATCTACCTTTCTACCTCTGTGGCATCAGCTCACTACCCCCCCCCCCCCCCTCCCCCTGCTCTTGTCGACATCAAGTGCTTTATGTCTGAGTGCATTGTCCCTCTCTCACTCCCTCTCTTTAATTACCACATATCTTGAGCCACTTGTCTCCTTGTTGATAAAAAAAATACAAAATAAAAATGTGGGGGGCTAACAAAGTTTTCTTCAAATATGTGATAGCTCTCATCCATGCCCCCAAACCAGCATCCGTCCTGTTTCTGTTTACCTTGAGGTCCCGGTACACAATCTTGGCTGAATGCAGGTAGTCAAGAGCGGAGACGATCTCGGCGCCGTAGAAGCGCGTGCGTTCCTCTGAGAACACTCGCTCTCTGGACAAATGGAAAAACAGCTGCGGGAGATGGAGGAAAGAAAAGAGAGAGAATGAGAGAGAGAGAGAGAGAGAGAGGGGATAGGGGGAGAGGGAGAGGGAAGAGACAGCAGGGACGGCACAGCAATAATTACTGATTTATTGGAGGAAATTAGCACAACACAAACTGGCTGCCCGCACCATATTGAGATGATAGATAGTGGAGGGGAGGGTGAGCGAGGGGTGGGTGCGTATGGGGTGCGCATGGAGAGGGGTTTTGGAGGGAGGGGGGTCTCGGAGGAGGGCGGGTGGAGGCACTCGGCAGCTGGCGCCTCATCTAGCAGCTCCCATCACCACACACACACACATACACACACACACAAACACACACACACACATACCTCTTCTACGTTACCCTCTGGGCTACATTGGCACAGTCCTGCCATGGAGTACAGTGATGGGGGCCAAATCAAGGGTTTAATCAATACAGCAGACTAGTTAAAGATAGGCCGGCCGCTGCTGCTGCCGCCGCCAACACATCCCCCCACTCCACCACCCATCGCCTTCCCCAAGTACCTACAGTGCAGCTCTCATTAGTGGCCTAACTGGCCTTGCCCCATGAGTCCAGTCTTCATTTAGTCCATTTTCATACCCCTCCCTCACTCATTTTGTTTTCCCTTTTAAAGTGTCTCGAACTCTTTGTCCTCAGGGGGTCTGACCTCCGTTTACGCTTGAGTTTTTATTGCTCACCTCACATTCCCTTCATCTTTCTCCATCTCCCAGGCTGTCAGTTGTCAAGTTGTCACTGTCAAACAGCTACACATGTGGCACCAAAATGACACCAGCCTGCTGTGCCATACCAGTCAAGTTGTACAAATTACCCATGAGGCCAAGGGGCACACATCTCACCATTAATTGTTCAGGGAGGTTTGCATATGGCCACTGGAGTGGTGCTCACAGACCACCTTGCTGGGATGGTGTCTGTGTGAATGTGCATGAGAGTGTGTGTGTGTGTGTGTGTGTGTGTGTGTGTGTGTGTGTGTGTGTGTGTGTGTGTGAGGCAGGGCTGTGGTGAGCGGGGGTAACACGACAGGTGGGCCTTCATCAGTGTACTGGCAGCTGTGACTATGGCAGGTTTGTAATGGGGTTGTATGTGTGTGACTGTGTGAGTTTGTGTGGCATGTGTGGTCACAGTTTGTCCGTTGAGGTAAAAATTTGCAGTGTGTGTTTGTCTAGCAATGTGTATGTTTTGTGTGTGTGTGTGTGTGTGTCTGCTCAGGCCTGGCGCTGGCTGAACTGCCTAACTAACTGGGAGGGGAGCAGGTGACAGTTACTCTGAGGGAATGAACCAAGATTGCAAAAACGGCCCGATTAAAAATCTGAGAAATGGAAAAGTGGGGGAATCCAAACTCATTTCATCTCCGAATGTCATTCTGGCTATATCTGCCCCATAGGTGTGTTCATAAATAGACACAAGCAGGAGAGGGATGAAACAGAAAAGAGAGACGCGGAGGCAAGCGAGGGGCCAGTTGGTTGGTAAATTAACTGTGTTAGAAAGCAATCGAACAGTCAAACTTTAGTCACTTCTTGGGTGTTTGCGCCTCTTAACATTCCTGTGATGTGTTGCTTCTGCAGAGCCACACGCCTCCATCACATTTTGCCTCAATGCAAGTTGTAAAACATATTCATTGTCCATTTACAGTATGGGAGATATGTAGTTATGAACAGGGGGATGTTTGATAGACTTTGAAGTAAGATTGGTCTTAAGTTTAAGAATAAGATGAAGAATGATATATTAGACATAGATATATATACATGACTTAATAATATATAAATGGTATATTATTATTATTTGCACTTTAAAATAAAAAAAGATGAAGAAAATATATACTTCTTTCTGTAAATGTGGAGATAAAATGGGTTTTGCTGACTTGAAGGAGCTGGATGAGTGGGGTAAAGAATGCTGTCAGTTATTGTGGTGAAGCTGTGGTTTAACTGGCTCTTTAAAACTCTAATACACAAACACATACACTACAGTCATAAACAAAGTGCGTGCTTGTGGGTTCTTACCTCTCCTCCATTTACATACTCCATTACAAAACAGAGGCGGTCTTTAGTCTGGAATGAATACTTCAGTGACTGCAACAAGGATCACAAAAACACAAAAATGTCATACATAAGAGTACACATAGAGTTGCAGAAAAAAATTACTAGACCATCAAAAGTCATCCAAAAAATGGTTATGTAATCAAGTACTAACTCCTATCTGTATCACATGACTCAGACAGATAGAAAAGAAAACATGCCATACATAAAAGCACTGTTTGTGTCACTACAATGTAATAGTTATTGATGTAAAAACTAATGCCATTTAGGTTATTATCAACAAAACCATGGAAAATAGTTAGATATCAGCTCTGAAAGTAAACTCTTATGAGCTATTTTATTATCATTGTCCAAACCAATGTATCTTTAGTTATACCAGGCGTTTAAAATAAACACAAAATTAAAGAAAACAAGAGTGGTCTAATATTTTTTTCTGCAAATGTAGAAGCAAACAGAGATGTACCTGCTAGAACTAAATAGTGACACATTGTATTTAATTGACCTGCATTAATTATTCAATAGTGTGATGCAGACAGTAGTTTAGAAGTGATAGTTAACTATCAAAAAGTTACTACCGTAATCAAGAGGAAAACTGGTTTCATCTTTTATTTTTGCAGCACCATAGGAAAAACCAACAGCAGCAGGATGACCTGAATAGAATCCAATATTGTGTTTCAATTTGGCCAAGCAGTACCTCTTGTACGTGATTTTTCACATAAACTCCCTCAGCAATGAATAGTAAAGTGAAAGAGTGAACAATTTCTCACTCAGCAAGAGCCTGTTCCCTGTCTAGCTAAAACAGCAGGAGCAACAAAACATGATCATTCATAGCTTTACAGTGCAAGTCTCTATTTACTTATTCAAATCAAGTATGCGTGTTAAATGTGTGTATTTGTGTGTTTGTTCTTTCAAGAGAGAATGCTGCTAAACAAAAGAACAGTTGCTCTGGGTCTCTTTGTGGCTGCAGGTGTGACATGAGTAAACTCAGATCTCAGAACTGTAATTGCTCTCAAGACAGTGCACGAGTATGTGTTTGCACATCTATATGTGTGTGTGTGTGTGTGTGTGTGTGTATGTGTAGTGGCAACATCATGAAATGAGCAGTGGCTGATGTGTGTATGTATACATGAAAGAAAGAGCACAAAGCTAACAGATGCAGCGTTAATGTAAAACAATTTGGTGTCTAACTCATAATTAGCCCCGAGAGACTCAGGTATATAGGATCAATATGATTTAACTGTGTGTGCACATTACGTGCACTCTTACAGATGTCACTACATTTGCATATGCACATATGTCTGACTTCAAAACCATTTGTTTTTTTGTTTATGTGAGGTACTTACAGTGAGAAAGGGATGTCTGGTGTTTTTCAGTACTCTGCTCTCTGTGAGTGTGTGTGCCACTTCATCCTGTTTCAATGTGGGGGAAAAAAAGAACGAACAACAATATGTCACGTCACGAATGCATTAAAACACCAGATAGCATCACTCATCCAAACTAACCTTGGCTATTATGACTTCTTTTTTAAGAATTTTCATGGCGTAGTATTTCCCACTGGCCTTCTCTCGAACCAGAATCACTTTACCAAAGGTTCCCTTCCCCAGCAGCTTCAGGTAGTCAAAGTCACTCATTGTCTGAGGAAAGATGATGCAGAGATCATCAACAACATCATGTCATGGCTTCAACTTACCCACCCTAAATCGATTTAGTTACATCATTTACATAGCAATGATACTTGTTTAGTTTTCTGTGAGAATTATATCTAGAACAATTTGTCACTTTGTGTTTTCAGCGTTGTGAAAAGAAATGTCAACCTTACATAGTGGTAAAGACTTTACTGTCCAAACTTGTTTTGAAATGTGTTTAAGAAACAAAGTTGACCAGAGTAAACATCAAATATGTTGTATTCACACCTTCTACAGTAGAATGAGGTCAAAGTACATTTTAATTAACAAAAGGTGAGTGGAAACAACAATGTTCAAAAGGTCAAGGTGGATAATTCTTCAAAAACACCTTGAGCAAGTTTCAGAATTGGTAGAAACATTCATTTGGACTCAACAATGAGGTGAAAAAATGTTGCTGGCCAGAGTTCAAAGGTCAGTGTTATTGTGCTATCTCTGTTGTCTAATCTTATAACTGTGACATCTCATCAATGCCTGTGGGATTTTTTCCTGATTCAACACAAAATGTCTCTTGGCCTCAAAGAAAACAGAGATTGGTGGTCAAGGGTCGAGACTGTTGTTCTTCCACAAAAGCCTTTTTGGCCATAACTGCTCATACCAGAAGAAACTGCATAAACACACGATCATGTAGGGATCATGGACACATCTCTTTCAACTTGTTCTAGTTTAAATAGTTTTTTTCCATGGCGTCCCATGTACACAGCAGGATGACCTGTATACAGTACGTTTTAATAAACTGCATTCTTTGCCTCTGTTACTGAATTTACAATCACAATTTTACATTGATGCTTTTACTGGCTCTGTAATTTAAAGAAAAACTATTCACAGAACACCTTTGTTGTTGCAAGGACAGCTTCATTAGTTGTCAAAATCCTGTGACTGAGAGGACAATTTTAAAAATTGCAAGTAGTCAAAGGTAATAACCCATTACATGAAAATGAAAGTAGTACAGCTGGAATAATTTCTGCTTTTGAGTGTGTGTGTGTGTGTGTGTGTGTGTGTGTGTGTGTGTGTGTGTGTGTGTGTGTGTGTGTGTGTGATTGACAATTACCTTGCGTTTGTGGTGCGTGGTGGAGATGTCCATCTCTTCTTCTACCATATTGTCGATGTGGGAGGTGGGGCTGCACTGGATCCTTTCTTCTTCTTGTCTCTGCAGTTTATCAGCTACCATCTGGATGGCCTCTGTCCACTCGTCTCTGGATTTACAACAGACAACAAAGACAGCTAGAAGAATGTTCTACTGATACTGCACACTGACTGCATCCCAACAATTCACTACTTCACCACACAGATTATGACTGAGGGAAAATGGGCTTCACCATTTCCACAAAATACAAATATTCCCCCATTTTTTTTTCTTGAATTAAAATGGAAATTAAATGAAATCATAAAGGCCAGTAAGAAAACATTATATGAAGTGTTTGATACTGAAGTGTTAAATTGCTTTTCATTACTTTTTGGAGGGTTTTTTTTTTTTATTCCAATTTCATTTCAGTTTAGGTTAGATTTGTTGCTTAATTAATTTTTTTTAATGCTTAGCTTTATTTATTTTATTTATTTTTATTACTTAGTGTTAATTGAAAAAACATTGTATATGGGATATTTGTCAAGGGCACAATTCTAAAAGTAAGAGATGACACTGTGTGTATCAAAATATCATGACATTTCAAAACATGTAAAAACTAAACTATATTTTAAAAAAAAAGACACTGGTAAATGATGTATGCAGTGTGTTTCCGTCTCAGAAAACAGAAAGTAATGACTGAGGTTAAAGACGCTTTCTCTGGTTAAGTCGACTTAAGTCTATTTTTTTTTTTACTTGGTTTAAACTGTCGGAAGTTATAGCTAGGGATATATCCCCAAATACCCCCAATCTTTAATGATGTCATGATGTGAGGTGTCCCCAGGTCATTGTCTGTCATTTCCACTTGATTTGAAGTCAATCAGTCAAATGGTTCCAGAGATATGAATAAGAGTGTTTAGTGATTTTACATTTTTGAGTGCCCCCTTGTGGGCAATCTAGAAATACCAAAATTTAATCAGTTCTTCCTCTCCATGATATTCATTGATATGGAAAATTCTGAACCAAATATTTTTCCATTGGTGGTGGGTGTCGAACCAAAAACATAATGCCCCAAAAACTCCATTCAGGATTCTAATTATGTAAATGAAGTGTTATAGTTATGTCATGAATAATTCGCAATCGCTTATTTTTTTTGTCATTTCAGTTAATGTAATTCCTTTTCTCATGTAGATTTTATTACTTCCTTGAAGACAATAACTCTAGTACTGATGGAGACATTGAATATTAGATTTCATGAAGTTGTATTGTGTTGTTCTTATGTCAGTGCTGTGTCCATGTCCTCTGTATCTAAGGCCCATGCTAAAATTACAAAGAGGAGGCAGAAAGTGCACAAATGGTACAGGACATTAACATCATTCACCTACATACTTCAGTAAGATGGCTGGTGCCCTTAACCAGGTTTTTAAAGCCTCTAAAATGTTTTCAATTAACACAAACACCTATTTGTTCAGCAGAGAGGAAACATGGTCAACTAGAGAATCAACCAAATGAGCAATGATCATGGAGCAGAACTAATGCCTACCAGTCTGTGCCTCTGAGTGTGTGTGTGACGGCCACTCAGTGTGTGTACAGACGCACACCCATGCATTGAAGGGAACAATGCATTGTTGTTTGCTAACATTGTTCCTCCCCATTGACTTTCCATTAGCTGTGTTGTTCAACATCTGTTGAGTCAAAGTGTGACTTAGATTGTGTGCGCACGTGAATGTGTTTGTGCACGTTCATCATCTGCAGCAGAAGGCCAGCAATGCATCAGAATGTGCAGACGCGTTAGTGTATTTAACAATGATGAATATTATGGTTTGTACACAGGACCAAACCTCCTTCTGCTCTGATCAATGGAGAAGAGAGGGGAGGAGAGGGGAGGGGAGGGGAGAGGAGAGGAGAGGAGAGGAGAGGAGAGGAGAGGAGAGGAGAGGAGAGGAGAGGAGAGGAGAGGAGAGGAGAGGAGAGGAGAGGAGAGGAGAGGAGAGGAGAGGAGAGGAGAGGAGAGGAGAGGAGAGGAGAGGAGAGGAGAGGAGAGGAGAGGAGAGGTATAGAGGAATATGTCATAGCCTAGACTTTACATAAATAATATCATTTAAGTTATTACACATCACCTATTATTAGAATATACAAAGACGTAAAGCATTTCATAGATGAGGTCAATCACATGTGAAAAAAAAAATGACATGAACATATGAATTTCTGTTCATATCCAGATGTTTGGGGAGCATCCATAGTGTGAAAAATGAACTACCATTACCTCAGATAATTGTGATCAATCCATTTAACACAGGAGTTTCGCATTGTGAAGTAATTTGTACTTTTTTTTCTTTTTAAACAACAATAACAAAATGTGATTTCCACCGAAAGGTATCCAGGGGGGGAGCTTCCTCTCTAAATTTTTTATGACCTCATCTTCAGTCAAACCATGTTAAGCCTGTGCCATATGCCAGGGTTACATGTTCACAAACCACATAAAACATCCTGAAATAAGGTGAACCCCAGATGATATTCAAATATACTTAAATCCTTAGTACTCCAGAAAAGCAAGATGGGATTTTCAGCGTTCACTTTCATATAAATATACCTGATGTAGGCAGTGAAGATCATAATAATGAAACCTGTTTGACTCCCAAATGATCACCCCTGTCTCTCATGTTCTGTTTGGAGTTAGATGCCCATATGTTTCCTTCAGGGATCCGGAGGAACATGCGTCTGAACTTAAACAGAGTAGTGGGGTTTTTTAAGATCTGAATCCCTCTTTTACAGCAAAGACTTCTGAATGTACCCTACACACTCCAAAACAAGGGCAAACTCAAGTTATACTCCATCTTCAACAATGAACCACTCAATTTGTGGCACTCATAATTTGTGCATGCATGTGTGTGTGTGTGTGTGTGCTACATGAAAAGCATTGGGAACTCTCTCAAGGTCAGGCAACAGATAAATGCTCCCTCTCTTGGTTAGAGTGTTTTTTTGTATAATGAGTTTTTTTGCTAATGAGAGATAATGGGCCTGCCTACAGTCGGGCACCATGCCAATGTGTGCCACCCTCTCTGCTCACGGCTGGGGCTGTGGTAACTGGAACGTTGCCAGGACTCGTACAGTACGACTCATACAGTAACACAGAGGCACAAACATCCAGTTGTGATACAAACAAAATAACACTTAACTGTTTTGATTTTTGTCTTGTGCAAACTCTAAACACCCACACATCTGGGGTTTTACGGGCTAATCACCAATGAACTAGTTTTTTACTTGACTTGAGTAAGGTTTATAAGAAAACAAATAAACAGCCATGAAAGTGGATTTGTTTACACTGAAATTCTTATTTGATTATCTAGTGGAAAACTATTAGAAAGCAACATATAAGAAAGACGAAGTTGGACAGACAGCTGCAACATACATAGACACGCACACAAACTCAAAGGATGCTCAGAAGCATCTGTGGTCTTCTGGGCAAAGCTGTTCATTTTCAGGAGATAAACACCTCAGCTCCTCAGAAAGGAACTGAGCAGCTGGAGAATTTATGCCGGCGCTACTTGAAAGGTCTCCTTTCCACTCTGTCTCTCTCACCCTCTCTTTCCCCCCACACACATTTGCAGACACACACCCAAATAGAAAAACATAAATACCTCCACAGTACATACAGCCAACCTTTTTGCCATGCCCTTGATAATGCTTTTACCAACATGATATATTTTTAACCCACTTTCAGAGGAAAGGACGGCGCTGCATTTAAAAGTCAATTTATGATTGTTGGAAGGGTGTCTTTCTTTTTTTTTTTTTTTTTTTTTGCCTGAACAGATGCTTTATTTCTTAGTTTCCCATTTTAGTTCAGACAAAAATGACTGAAGTTTAACAACCCCAGGGATGTAAAAATGTCAAACTACCCATTGTCAAATTACCCATTTTATCTGGCCTTTTTTTAGATGCATATTCAGAGGAGGCTATATAGATATAAAATAGCAAACTTTCAAACATCTGGTTTTAAAAAGTGCATATTACTAGTACCTGAAACCCCCGTTTTCACAAGTAATAATTGGAGGATGATGTAAGTATTTTAGAGGCTTAAACTCACCTTTCATCAGGAGTATCCACGTGGAAGGTCCTCTCGATGACAGTTGTCCACTGTAGGCAGCGTATGATGAAGGTGTTTGGTTTTGGTCTCTCTGTTTTCATCAGTTGACATTCTGTCAGCCAGAACAGTTGGGTATTTCAGTATAATCATAAACAGACTTAACTAGTGAATAAACCTTAAAGAATCAAGAGCTAAGGTTTTGGTTTATTTATTTTTTAAATTTTATTTATTTTTACTGCATTTAAGGATACACCTAATGCATCTGGAAACAATTGGTGGGTGATTATACTTACAGTCTAGCATCTCCATTTTAACCCATATTCTTCTTATTATTACAAAATTAATCTTTTCATGTTTCTTGTTAGTATTGTTAGTATTACTTGTTAGTAACACATTTAATCTTGAATTACATGGGCTGTCACCAAATTATATAAATGACATGTTTGTTTGAAAAACTACCTGCATTAGAAATGTGAAAACAAATTCGCATAGCTTATAAGGCAGTGTAATACATATTAAAGATAGATAAAGCTGGTCTTTTATTGTTTTTTTTATGTCAAAATAATCAATTACAAAGGCATGAATACAGTTGCTCCTATGAGGAAAATATACATTATGTGTTATAGCACATTTGCATCTGGTAAACATCCGAAGAAAGGCATTTTTGTGACAAAGGGCAATACTGTAGGCTATTATCACACAGAACATAATGCAGCACACAAATGCAGAAATGTATGCACACAAAGCCAGATGGGGCTGTGAGCCCACGGTGGGAAGGAATGCATCTTCATTGTCCCTCAGCAGTTTCAGTGGTTATTGAGGACAAGAGCTGATGTAAAAGAACATCATGATCCATCTTTGTCTTCTCACCTCAGCCCATTTTGTTCCACTGTTCCTTTTTATTCTCCAAAGATGATCCTCTATTACCTCTTTTCTACATCTTTCCTCTTTCGTCTCCTATCATTCTCCTCTCCTGTTGTCAACTCATCTCTTCTACTCTCCTTTCCTCTCGCTCTGTCCAGCCCCCTGTCCTCTACTATCCCTTCCCTCCAATTATTTTCTTTTTAAGTGTGGCACAGCACAGCATGTCGTGGCACAGCCTAAATATAGACAGGAAGGTTAATGACAACACCATTCAGGGCGTGCTCACAGCTGAGTTTCAATGTAAATTCAAGCACACACACACACACACACACACACACATAAAGTCACTACCTGACTCGTGAATAAGGCCTGCTGTGCTGCCAGAAAACAAGGTCATGCTATAGTTGATGCCAAAAGACACTCACGCCCATGCGTGGACAAGCACACACACACACACACACACACACACACACACACACACACACACACACACACACACACACACACGCACACACAGAAGTGATACTGAAGTTTGAATGTGAACTGAAATTGGGTTGTTTGCCACAGCAGGCCATTGTGAAATCTGTGTAGCAGTTTAGTGGGTGTATGGGTGTGCATGTATGAGTGAGTGTGTGTGTGTGTGTGTGTGTGTGTGTGTGTGAGCGACAGGCTTGTATGTATGAGTCCCTCTGCAGGGAACAGGCCTGTACCCTCTCTGTTCCATCTGACCACTTCTGTTGTTCACACACTCATAAACACACACACGACTACGTACAAATAAACAAACACACGTACAAGTACACACACACATACACACACGCCACCTGGCCTCCCAGCTTTGGGCAACAGATGTGGCATTGCCAGCGCTGTGCCAAGCAGCCGGGGCCGGATGTATGGCCTGGCTTGTCCTCCTCACAAACTCTTTTCCTCTCCCCTTTTTTCTCATTCTCCAAACCTGTCTTGGTCTCCTCCTCTCTGTCTGTTCAGTGCTGATGAACCACCTCTCCTCCCTCCTGTATCTTCAACCTCCAGCCCTTCATCGCTCCTTCTTTCATCCATTTCTCTGTGAACCTAATCATCCTTCCATCTCTGTCCTCTCTTCTCTTCCTCTCTCCTCCCCACATCTCCAATTTTCTGTTCCTCTGCCCCCTTCAATCGACTCCCATCACTCATTCGCCGTAGTTGTCCTCCCTTCCTGACTTCTATCTTTCCGTCTTCTCGTGCACACTTCAATGCGCCGTTCTTTATAATTTCCTCTGAAGTATCAGCCTGTTCTCTACCATTCGTCACAATTTTTTCTTCTGTTTCACCCTCATCTCACACCTATTATTCTGTATACTATCCACCTTTCGCATCATCTCCGCCCTCAACAACTCTTCCTTCTCTCTACAGTCGGGTATTTCACATAGTACTTTCAAAGCTGTTTTACAGTGGTGCAGACAAATGATTATATTTTTAATGGTTCAATAACAAAACCTGCTTTATCCTCATATTGGAGTTTCAAATGTTGACACTTTATCTTCATGATAGAATTTGGCATAAATGTAAATATAAATTATACATGCACAATATATTTCATTTTCCCTCTATAAGAGAGATCCTTTTTCATGTGCGTGTGATGACAGAATTTATAAAACATTTTGTCTTTAGGGTTAGACACTGAAATACATGGTTATGTTAAAAGAAATGCTTTTGTACAGCAAATGATACAGCACCAAAATAGGAGATATGTGCACATGTGCATAAAACTAACCCTAACCCTCTGAGTTTTATTTTTTTTTTTATTTAACCTTTATTTAAACAGGCAGGTCATTAAAAACAGATTCATATTTACATGAGGGTTCTGTGCAGGATCTTAGCTGAACCTAGGACTGTGCTCTTTTGGACACAGATCTCTGATGTCGTTCCTGGTATGTGCTGGAACCATCTATTCAACTTGGGGTGAGTCCTTCCATCACTACTGGGACCACTGCAGCCTTCACACTCACACATTTTCTCTATCTCCTCTTTCAGCCCTTGGTATTTCTCGAGCTTCTTGTGCTCTTTCTTTCTAATGTTGTTAGCACTTCACATTACTACATTTATCACCACTACTGTCATCTGATGTTTATCCACCACCACTATGTCAGGCTGGTTGGCCAACCACCATCTGGTCAGTGTGTTCCTGTACACTATGGTCAACACCTGGTTATGCCTTGACTGCTAGTATCGCACACCATGTTGTGATATGCTGGACTAACGCAGGGGACTCAGCCTACACTTGGGGTATTGTGTCATATGGTAGACCCCCCCACCCCCTATCTCCCTGTCTCTCTCTCTCTCTCTCTGTGTCTCTGTCTCTCTCTCTCTGTCTCTTTCTCTCTCTCTCTGTGTCTCTGTCTCTCTCTCCAAAATATAATATTAATGTGATTTATTCTTGACAGATAAAGTGTAAGTGGGACTCAGTATGTAATGATTGTACCTGGTCAGAGGCAATTACAGATGTGTATGAATAGAAATAAAGAGCAGAATGTGTCTGAAAACCAAATTATTCCAACTTTACAGGTAGCAGTATATATTGGACTTATATTATTTTTGTTATAATGAATGATAAACTGTAGTGAAAAACTTTGATGTGTACAACTCCCATCAATTTAAGAAGTGTAAGTGCGCTATAAAGTTACAGTGTATTGTAAGTTTTTACTTCCCCTCTGCATTAACTGGATTAAAAAAGAAATGTGATGGTGTGGTAATGAGTGATATAAAGATTCATCTTGTTAACTCATTAGCTTGTTAATTACACCCCTCAACAATACTGTGGCACTTGTTAGGCAGGTGTGGACAAATGATATGTTGGTAAATGGTTAATTAGGACCTCTGTGAATTCTGTAACACATGCTAATGTTGTGAACATTCATAGATATCACTGTGTTTTAAGACACCAGGACTTGAACTGATGCAATAACTGTTGTAACATTTCACCATGTCTGTGTATGATGAAAGCAAACGAACATTTCAGCAACATCTAGAAGGTGATATTCCTTAGAGAGGTTTTAGTATAGGACTTTGAAAGGACTTAAAATGATCAATTTGTGATAATCAGCTATAATATGTTGAATATGATCTTTCAACCAAGAGACATGAGTGCAATCTCCTCGACTGGAAACCATCTGCCCTATGGGTTGACTGGGTATCACTCTATTAACACAATTATTGTACAGGGAAGGGTTTAGGATAACAAACATACTTAAAAAATAGTTAATAATGGCTATATAAGCCTGTCAGCAAAAAGGACAAAAGAAAACCTTCTCTTGGCATTTACAATAAGGTAGGTAACGTACTTGCTACAGAGAAGTTATTTAGTGGATAGGGCAGGTCTGCATCCTGAGGTTTCTCTTTGTAACCGATAAAAGAGCCGTCTGTCTTCAGCAGGAAGTATCGTGGTCGCCAGTTCTTTATGTATTCACCTGAAAAAAAAAAAATGATGAAAACAGTTGAGAGGAAGGAACATTTCAGTAAAAGAAAAAACTTTGACAACAGACCTGGTTTCAACACAACTAACAGAGAAAAAGCTGTTGTTACTAAAACTGTGTTCATGGTATTATGGATAATATAATCATATAAGAACAGTGGTGATAAAGATTATTATGATTTTAAATACAGACTGTATTCCCTAGACAGATAATAGCAAGTCTGTTCATCATCTGTACAAAGTATATCACACATACACAGTCAGAAACATGCGCTCACACACACACACACACACACACACACACACACACACTAACTGTCTCTATGAGTCCCACAGCGCTTGCCAGATTCAGATCGGATTAACATGTAAAAAATGACAAAAACATGTTTACTAGCACAACACTCAAACTATCCATGCCAGAAACATCATCTGGCTGATACATAGGCAGGTGTCGAGGTGATGACCCCGCTATCAGCTCCACATACACACCCAACACAAGCATACAGTAGTCCACACACACATATATACACACTACACACAAACAGGATACACCAACCACTGGTGATGTGACAGAAGAACAGAGGGCAGAGAGAAATAACATGAGATGACATAAGATGAGATGAGATGACATGAGATAACATGTAGTGTATGACTCTTCTTAGACCACAGCAACAAATAACAACATCTGCTGAGCAGCTGGTGGCAGAGTATTACCCAACTGGCTGGCACAGACTGGTACTAAGGTGGCACCACAGCTTTATCAGATTACCCGCGGCAGGATTACATGAGTGTCAAACATTTCCGCACCGCAGAGGCAGATAACATTTACTGGAAACAGCGCAGACACACACACATACACACACACACACACATGAATTAGGTGGACATACGTAGGTGGAATACATGGCTGAAATAATATTGAGAGATAATATTGAGAAAACACCTCTGATAAAATAAACTGACAATCTCAACGCATTCTGAAGCTGTGCAAATAAATACAGTACCCTTGTTTATTTCAAACAACAGACAGAAAAGACACAGAAGGACATGAAATGTCCCCTACTTCTGATCGCCTTTTAATTAACCAGTCTATTGATGTCATGCAGTTTTACGGTTGGCTGTGACGACAGTATTTATAAAAGTGTTTATCCTATAGACACTAAAAATATTTGGCCATGGTTGTGGAAATGCCTTTGTACTATACTAAAATCTACTGTATTGATACATAATGATATATTTATTTATTAGATGGCTTTAAATAGACAATTACTAAAACTCTGTAAGAATTTTTTTGTTTCGTTTATTTTAGAAACAATCATAATATAAAACATTGGGGTAAAAGACAAAACAAGACACAAAAAATGAAATGGAATAATAGAAAATGTAATAACTGTTGTGCCTGAAAGGGAGTAAAGAAGACACCACTGCTTATCTAGTCTTACTTCCCAGTTCCAGTCCTCAGACTGTTAGTGAATAATCATATGTTATACAACATAAAATTGTGATTATTCATAAACACCCCCCCTACAAACCTGTACATCCATATACATACAGCCACCTACACATATACATATACAACAAATTATATCTACATCTGTACACCAACCCACATCCACACACCCATGTATATATAAATACACACACACACCATACAATATAACAACCTGACAGTGACATTCACCACTGGTCTTTGGGTCTTTGGACCATGGAGATAAAACGACAGTGACCCAGGGAAATCGTACATTCAACCAACAGTACACCTGTACTCCACTGCTGCCCATACAGTTTCATATGAAATGACTGTGTTATAATTTAATCTTTATAAATAAAGTGTAACTGGGATTTAGTATGTGACCATTGCAGCAGGTCAAAGGTGATTATTGATGTATATAAATATTAATAGAAAAAGGAATGTGTCTGAAAACAAAATTATTCCAACATCATGAATGACAGTGTAAAATGGATTTATATTATTTGATTATAATTAAAGTATATATACATTCTTTGGACAGAGCAATTCCAGTGAGACCTTGATCATTTGTAAATAAGCAAGAATACAATTGTAACACATTGAATTGACATTATTGTTGCTATAATGAGTAATATACCATTGTGAAGTCATACCGAAGGACATGAGCCTCCTCTACTTCTCAAGTCCTTTTAATTAACCAGGCATTCCATGACACACACTTGTACACACACACACACACACACAGGAAAACTGTTTAACGGACAAAGATATATTTACATATGCAGGCACAGACACACACGACACATGAAGCGTGCCGCACAAGGCCCGATAGCAGCTCTGATCACCTTTTTTAGTCTAATTCTCAGGGAGAGGAGAACAGGCAGTGTGAGTGTGTGTTCTATTTGTGACATCCATTTAAAGCGGAAATGACAGCAGGCCGTGCTCGTTAACACGTCGCAGAAAAACACCTGCTCCGCTGAAGGGACCGTGCTACTGTAGGCCCTGCCGGTACCTCTGGGTGCTGCTGATGGCGGTGCTGGAGGTGTGTTTGTGTGTTAAGGTGGGGAGGGATTTGAACCACCATACAGGGACACAGAGAGACAGAGATAGATGTAGACAGACAAGAAAATACTGCCGGGTGCCAGCGCGTCATCAGGATTACCAAATCACACCTCTTCTCTCCTCCCTTCTCCCAGCATGGATTTTTTTTTTTCTCTGTTTCACAAATCCACCCACTCACCCTTCTTTCTCCCATTTACTGTTTACTCCTGTTCTTTCAGGAACAAAGCATATTCTTTGGATCACTTGCTACTGATAAACAGAGTGCTGTTACAGAAATGGGCAGGATGGGAGGGGTGGGAAGTGGGATAATTGGAGTCTGGAGGAAAAGGGTGCAAAAAAAAAAAAAAAAAAGAATCACTGCTCAGGTCCAGTCTAATCAGAGTTATTATTGCAGAGGAATGTTCATTAGTTTATAGTTTTTATTTAGTCTGTCAGGTTGGTTTTAATTCAGACTAGTTTTACAACTACAACATTTTTTCCTCTTTGAGCAGTGGATGTATTTGAGTTTGGTTTCTCTTTAGTCTTAGTGAATAGAACAGAATAACCAAGACGGTAAATGGACGGCACATATCGCACTGTTCCACCTTCATAAGACACGATAAGTTGTTCCTTTATTAGTTCCACTAGGGGAAATTCATGGTGCTCAAAACACATGTACATAGGCCTCACATTCTCACACACACACACACACACACACACACACACCAGTGGGTGTCTGTTGCCGTGCTACGTGATGCCAGACCTTACTGTTCAGTGTCTTGGCCAAGGACACTTCAACATGTGGACAGCCAGAGCTGGGATTCAAACCATCAACCCTTTAGTCATAGTAAGACCCGCTCTACCAACTGAGCCACAGCCACTCAGCTCAAGTGCTAATTTTTATTCATTTATTTCTGAAGGGTGGTGTAGTTTGTAAGTTACAGTACATCCAGGACAGGTCACTAGTACCTTCCATGCAGGGGTAAAAAGTGTTCACTCTCACAATTAGGCAATTTATTGTGACTAGTATTAAAGTGCATGTCTTTGGACTGTGGGGGGAGGCTGGAGTACCTAGAGAAACCTCATGTAGACACTGGTAGAATATGCAAACTCCACAAAGAAAAGCCCCAGATTTTAAATCCAGAACCGTCTTACTATGGTTGCTTGCTCTAGCCAAATAAAAATTCCAGACTTTTTCCAAAACTGCTGTTTTTTCCCCTCAAAACCTTGAGTTTATATACTTTTATACTGGTGTGCTAACTTTTTGGTTGAGATTATACCTGTTGTGTGTAGTTGAAAAGTTAAATAAATACATGAATGAATAAATACATGAATGAATGAGTAATTCACAGTAAATTATGTTTCACTGACAGAAACGTCTTCAAAATATATGAAAATCATAAATGTGCATGGACATCACACTATCACACAAACAGGTTTCAGTAGAATCATTCTGGTATCAGTTAGTGAAATCATATAACATTTTTTTGTTTGTTTTCCTCATGTATTTCTTATTTTAAAATATTATGTGCCTTTGAACATACTAGAAAATTCAACAACCCTGCATCTTTTTAGTCTATTTACCATTTTTTATTTCATTTCACTTAAGAATATTGCCTTTTCTCTGATATTTTTCACTGATATACTAATAATGCATCTGATGAACTGTCAATCAGTCAATCAATCAAATTTTATTCATATAGTACCATATCATCACACTAGTTGTCTCATGTCATGAATCCTCCAGGAATAAGCACGAGGGGGAATCCCTGAGCTGACCCCAGCTCTCTGAGGGTAGTCATCTGCATCGACCAATTGGGGCAAAAGAGAAAGGGTTAAACTAGCAATAAATTACAAAAGGTGTTAATCTCTGTGCTGTTATAGGGTTCTTTAAAAAAAAAAGTCTTATTCAAATCTGAGTATGATAAACAGCCGAAATGACAGAGTAGCGTAGTCTCAGTTTATCCACCGCAGCTGTGAATTGAGGCATAATGAACACAGACACTGGTCATTTACAGAACATTTGAGCTAACTTTAAACTTTATAGGAAAAAGATGGATTGCCTAACAAATGGATGGAAATAAAGAGAAAGTTAAACTGATAAAACTATTAAAAACTGGCAGTGATGTCTGGCTCGCTGGTAAAAGTCCAGTCATTTCTCTGAGTCAGTTTCTAGATGAAGTGTCCAACCAATGGAACCCTGTGGCTGGCCACTTCATCGCTCAGCTGTCCAGTACAACTGAAAACATTTAAGCAATCCTTCTGGCTGGGCCTCGATAGTGTGTATGTGTGTGTGTGTGTGTGTGTGTGTGTGTGTGTGTGTTTGTGTTTGTGTGTGTACATGTCCACTGGGGGCAGGGGAGGGGGCAGCCAGGGGTGGCACAGACGGAGAGAGGAGATGGACAGTTGTCCACACATGCAATTCCAAACAAACACAGGCAGGAACCTTCACAAACAGACGTGCACACACACACACACACACACACACACACACACACACACACACTAACACAATTTTGTTTCAACTGTTCCAATCCTCCGAATGATCCAATGGTGTTCTGTCAAGCTATCCCGTCTTGGCCCTGCCTGTAATGAGTCCAGCGAGCTCTCCCACTCTGGACAGCTTGTCTGGGGAGCCACATGTCTCTAGTTTGGACTGCTGGAGAAAACAGAACAGCCGGTCTCCTTCCCACACCATCTCTCTCGGACTCCTCACTTCAGTTTCATTTAGTTTTCTGCACAACTTTACTTTTCCCTTAAGGCCAATTAGTAAATACTACACTATACAGTGCTTAAGACAACGGGAGTCTCTTGTTTCTTGTTAGAACTACAGGATATAAGTAAGAAAGGAGAAAGTGGGTGATTTGAAAGATCTGAGAAACACAGAGAATGTTTGGAAATATACCATAGAACACTTTCAAGGGCTTTGTCCAAAATATAGGCATAATGAAGTGTACCCCCCCTCCCCCAATTTGATTTAAGTTACACGTATGTATGGAATACTTGAAACTAAAGTGTCATTTTTCATTCAAGTCTCAGAGGAATATAAAATTCACTTCAGTCACATGCATACTACTGTACTTTCTTTCTTCGTTCTGAATCTGTTTCAGAATCTACTTTTAAACTTAACATGGAACCTGGCGTTGGGTAATTTCTCCAAGTGTCTGTCTCATAAAATCTTTTGTTTTTTCAGTTTTTGGTGTAATAAGCCTTAAAATGAAATAAGAAAGACTAAACTAGACTTTTTAAAGTCATTTTGGAATGTCTTGGAGAAGTAAGTCCTTTTGGCACAACTGCCAGTTGCAGCTTGTGGATTTAGCAGTAAGAGGCAAAAATGAATCAGCTGTGACTGTGTTTGTTCCAAGCTTTCTGATTGGACAATTACAACAATGTACTGACTAACTGTCACTCAATTAACTGACTGATTAACTATTCATTTCAATACAGAGGGGGAAAGGGGAGTCAGAGAAATGCAGAGACAAAAAATAGACGACAGGTACAAATTGTAAGCCTGAACTTGAGCCAGAAAAACAAAAGTGAGTCACACAAACTTTCCAGCCTCTTTTTATCTCTCTTGTTGATTTCACTCCTTCGTCACACCAACACACCTCTCATCTCCTGTGTGCCCGATGCCATATTTTAGCAGAAAACGAGACAGACGAAAAGTAGGAAAAACCTTCATGACAAATAAATAACTCCATAACTATGTGAGCTCACCAGCCATTTGTTAATCAACCCAAACAGGGATTTAATTTAATGCTTTGGCCGAGGCTGGAGCTGATATGCAGATGGCGCAGAGACGGGGCTGTGTGACTGGCACTCTGGGAGCTGGAGGGGAGGCGGGTGTGTGTGTGTGTGTGTGTGTGGGGGGGGTGTATAGAGGTAGGGGCTGGTGGTGGGAATGCTTTGCCACGTTCCAGCACACAGCAGCTCACCAACATGGAGAGGAATGCCTGTCATCTGGACACACAGCATAAGACACATGTACCCTGGTAGCTCCATGTCCATGCATGTGAGTATAGTTAAAGAGAAGCTGATGTGTATAGAGTGTAAATTATACAGTACATGTATGAATCAAGAGACTGAACAAACACATAGCTGACCTCTTGACTGACCAGATTAAGAGATCATTAAAAATAACAGGACTTCTTTTACTGACTGAGGCACTGAAATCATAAAATTAGGTAACTAATCATATTATTATTTTCCAGTAGTGTTAAATGATATTAACAGTGCGAGGTATCCTACCCTCAAAATAATTTCAGAGGCTTTTTAGTATGTTTGTGTCATGATAGCTGTATTTACAATTGATTTGGAATGGTCTAACCTGGGTCTGCACATCTGAATTGCTTGCGACGTACATAAGGTTGCCTCAGTCAAGTAGCTAACTAAATCTCACCAAATTTTTACCTTGGTATAGAGATAAATACTGACAGTAATGTTTAAATATTAGCTACTCATTTAGCAATCTAGTTGTGAGTTCAAACTTCAAACCTCTTCTCAGAGCAGTGTTGTCTCCAGCTGTGTAAACCAATGTCAATGTTTACTCTCATCTTCTATTTCCTTTCTTTTTTTTCAACTTTTCCACAGAAAGTTTTTTTTTTTTTTTTTTTTACTGAGAGCAGGTGGTGATGCTGATAATGGTTGTTTAGCAAGAACTTCAGCCATTGTGTTTCCTGTTTACTACTTGATATTCCTCACAGCGACTTACTGTCCCATAAAATGACACAAAAGACATTAGAATACAAGTTTTAAAAAGTACTTTCACACTATAAAATAGTATCAAAGACAAACAATATCGCTCATTGCCACACTCATTTCTACAGATGGCTACAGCATGATATACTTGCCACGATATCAAAACTGTCAGTTCTTCACATTAGTTAGATTATTGTAATTTAAAAAAAAACAAAAAAAAAAACTGCCCCTTTAATAACTTATCTTATCATTTATTTCACAGTGCAGCAATAACGGAAGCCATCACACTGATGGTTGATTTGATCAAAACTCTTTGCTTACTTCATTCAATCTTAAAGGAGAAGGTCAAACATGTCCAGACACAACAGTGTGTGGAGGCTTTTCAGCATTTAAGTGTCTGATACTTGAGTAAAAGGAGTTATACATATAGTAAAGGAGGAAGAAAACAGATTAGGTAAACATCAGGGTTAACCAAAGGGATAAGAAAGTCGTAGAGGGGGTGAAGGTGCAGCAGTGGGGTTTAGAGGAGAGGGGAACTGTGTGATAAGATGCTTGGAAAGAAGACATCTGTCGAAGAGTCTGTTCACAAGCTCCAGATTAAAGCAAGGGGTCCTGTTTCACAAGCAGAGATGTCACACAATCTCTTTTCCTGGTTCATTTTACCTGTGCTGGGACAGAAATAGATGGTTTTAATTATCTCAATAGTTAATTTAATTCTGCATGTGTGTTTCTGAGTATACCAGTGTGTACGTGACCCCGACCCCAGTAGTTCTAACTCCAGTCTGCTCAGACATCTTAAGGCAAATCTAGGCTCCTCAAAGCCAATCCACTTACAGTGCATTAGTCTCATTACCACACCACCGGAATGGTGTTTATGTGTTCTGCCGTATTTTTGTCTATTTATATTTGAGCCTGAATATTTTAAAGATAGTACTGACGTCATATAAATAGGGAAGCTAATGGTGAAACAACAGGCGGGTTATGATGAATGGGGATGTGAAGGTCAGATTGAGATAGAAACTTTGATTAAACGTTTTGTGGTGGAACAGAATGTGAATGTGAATGTGAATGATTTGGTCTGTGGAACTGAACCGCACAGGGGAGTTTGAACTTGGACAAGAAGGAGGAAATCAGCCTAAACATGGAGAGGATCCAAGGGTGCAGGATTAGGGGGGGGGGGCTAATAGGGCTGGGAGAATGAGTGGTAGAAAAGAAAGGATGATGATAGTGAGAGAGCAAACACACAGTAAAGGATGGCAACAGCTATGACAGTGACAGAGTGCTGGGACAGGTCAGGACAGGCAGATTGAGTGGAGACCCATGGGAGTGTGACCATCCCTTGGGGGATGCTGGGAGATTTCACCCAGCCAGCTGCACACAGCCAGAGCCTCCTGGTACAGTGTGTTGAATGCACACACACACACACACACACACACAGACACAGGCTGCCCGGGTGCCTCTGCTCCCCCAGCTGGTATAGAAGGAGGCACATTCACAGAAACACACATGCACAGTCACTATCAACATGAACTGGGGCACAAAATGACAGAATGGCAAATACCTGACACAAAAATTACAGTCTTGAATCTGTTGTAGTATTTCATGGGTGAGTAACTTTTTTTTTATTATTATTATTATTATTATTATTATTCATTCTTAAGCGCCCTTCTCCCCCTCATTGCTTGCAGTACCAATGCAGGCCAGTAGATGGTGGTGGCTCCCTGGAGCATGATGACCACCGCTGTGATGCTGACAGAGCTGGAGAGTGACTGACAGACACACCACAGCCAAGACGTCTCTCATCCTAATCCCCCTCACAGCACTGGTGTGGGTGTGTGTACATTGTATACATAAGGTGGGGGCAGTGTGTGCATGTGTCAGTTGGTGTAAGTGTGTGTATTTCTGATTGTGGCATGCAGGCCTTCAGTGAGCTTAAGTCTTTGAGTGTGTGTGTGTGTGTGTGTGTGTGTGTGTGTGTGTGTGTGTACATAAATGTTTGTTCATGTGTGTTGGAGGGGAAGCAGGGTCCGTTACTTCCTAAAGCACCCTCGGATTAGTGTGGCGTTAGCATATTAGCATCTTAGCTGGAGGGCTGCTGCTCAACACCACCTGTGCCAGACAGGAGATTGTAGCCAGCCGCCCACCACCCTCCAACCCCTCCTAAATGAACAGGCACATACGAACACACACAAATACACACAGACAGTGGGTCAGTGAAGGTCATATAGCTGTGGTGACTCCATGCTTATACTGCCTCACTGTCTTAATTCATTATGGTAACAACTTCATCTGACCTTCTACTTACCACTAGTTCTACCATAGTTACTTATCTTATATCATTATTAAGGTTTAAAACAAAAAAGAAGTTGCATTGCAATTACTGTGAATAATGCTATAATTTGCATTTCAATTCTATTTGCTTGCTTGTTTAATAATTCACACATATTAAACTGTATAAAAGTGTAAAACCTGAATGCAGGACATATGTTTTTTTTTTTTTTATTTCATGAATAGTACCTTTCTATACTTACTGTTACTGAATCCAAAACGTCACTATATACACTAGACCTTTAAACTGCAGCGTTTTGCAATTATGTAATTGTGAAAGGTTGACACTGACAGTGGTAGTGATTGCAATTGCAACTTGATTAATTGTGCAGCTCCAGATATAATCAAGAGAAAGAGGAGGTGGAATAATAACGACTATGTGGTGCATTGAGAACACTAGAAACTGCTTTTGAGAAATACCTATGAACGAATCTGTTTGTAAGACAAAACCTACTAGAAATTCTGATACACAGACTGGGTAAGCGATAAGGCCACAACAGCCATTGTATCTGAGACGGTGCTTATAATTAAAATCATGTCATTAACACATTGAAAATGTGAAAATATGGCCTGTCAGATGGAGCGCTGAATACATCACGTATTTGTACTATTTGTGAAATCCTATTAGTGTTCAACTACTTTAAGGCTAAATTGCATCACTTTGGTAATGTTAATTTGTTTATTTTCAAGTCATGTAAACATTGCAATCCCGAATAATCTGATCACATTTTCCAAGTCATCTTCATATTGCAAAGGTCAAGCATGTGAGACAAAATTTATCAAAGATGAAATGCTACTCTTCACGAACAACTCACAACATCTAACAGTAAAGGAATCGTTTCTTCAGAATTTAATACTTAAAAACAGTTGACAAAAGGTACTGTATTTGTCGGCTAGTGTTTTTTTCAAATCATAAAACAATATTAGAAAATGTCTGCAGACATACTTTTCACAATTTTTAATTAACAATCCCACAAGCAGATTGTAGCTATAACTAAATCCAAATCTGGTGAGTTTTCTCTGCCATAGAAATACATGTAACACTAGAATAAAAAGACTACAGAAGCTTTTAAAGTTGGAAATGTGGGGGGAAAAGACAGGTTTCCTACCAGCATTATCATTCAAATGATCCAGTGAAGGCCCTTCTGCCTGTCTTCTGTTGTGCTACTTTGTGTTTGTGCTGAAGTAAAAGTGCTAGTGGCAGCAACCATACCTGGGCCCAGTTTGACCTTGTGTACAATATATGACAATGTATCAGCCTTCAGGGTGTTCTAAGAAAACATCCAAGGACTAAATCTTTACTCATTCATACCAGCAATTTTACACATAAGGTATTATTTGCATTTATTCCAATCTATAAAACAGGGATTCAATAAGTAAAACAAAACAGATATGACATCCAGTAACACCTAAAAGAACAGGAATAATGATACTGGTTGAACCAATCCCTTAAAAAACACCTATGAATCAATACAGGAAGCTTGAATGGTGTTCAAATATTGTCGGATTCATGCATAGAATAGTGCAAAACCTTATTAAGAAACTGTTAAGGTCTGTAAAACTCTACAATTCTTTCTTACCTTACATTGCACCTACACACCACAATACACCTATGACCACCACTACAATTATGGTAACAGAAAGACTGGTGTGTTTGGATGTCATATAGGCCTAGCATGTCATGAAGGTAAAAATACAATCAAAGCTAACCAGCACATAAAGCGTCTCCATTGAAAAAAACCCAATAACATTAGGAATGCCATGGTGCTTGTGTTGAGAATGCAGTGGATCCAATGTGATTAGGAAAGCACACACAGCCAATGAGCAGACTAATCAAATTGCCCTGATTGCTGCATATTGCCTCTTTCTGTTTTCTGCTTTGATTGGTGTTGTCTGGTGACATCATTGATTCCTCCATTTATTAACCATCATTGACATCTATATTAAGAGTTCATTTTTCCAAAATTACTGACAGACTCATTTCAAACTGCTCTTAAAATTGTTAAAAAATGTTCAAAATTTTCAACACACTTTTGGTAAGAGTGAACATGTAAGAAACCAATATATATATATATATATATATATATATATATATATATAAATTATTATTCACTACCAAACTATGTAACTTTAGTAAAACAACACTGAAACATTTTTGTAAGTATTTTAGCTGACAATGTAAACCCAAATATGCAAAATAAAAAATACCACAATTTAAACTGTCATTCGAATATTTTTGCATTAATCAATTTTATTATTCATATTGTGTATGCATATTTACAAAGACATAGTGGTTTACTCTAAGGTTTCAATTGAAATCTGACATTCATATTCAAATTCCGCTTCCATTTATTTACACCAATGGGATGAAAAAAATTATCCAATCCTCAACTACAAGTAAAGCCATTGAACCAATCAGTCACCGAGAGTACCTGTCAATCAGAATAAAGAGGGGTGGGTCAAGAGACAGACACAGCTGTCCAACTGTTGCCTACAACAGCCAGTGTGTATGTGTGTGTACATGAGTCTTTAAAACAGGCTGGGTGGGACCTTATCCTGTCTAGTTGAGCAGTGGTGAACAGGTGCAAAGCTTTGTGTATGTGTGTGTGTGTGTGTGTGTGTGTGTGTGTGTATAAGTCGCTATTATTCCAGAGTGGTTGGGTGTGTATTATTAATTCAGAAATGCTAGGCTGGGGCTGTGAGCGGCAGCTGGTGTTACGCGTGCATGCTTGTGTGTGTACAACTTAAGTCCACCCCCACCCCAACCTACCCCCACCACCCTAAACTTTTGTGAAGCCCCCTCCACCACCCTCTTTCCTTGAGCAGGAGTGATGCATTGTGCTGTATGGCTACCTCTGCCTGTAAACTTATACTCTCACACACCCGCACGCTCACATGCATGCACGCACGCACACATAATATACTTCCCACACACTGATAAACACTCACATACACACCAGCACAATAGCTGAGCGCAGCAGGCAAAAGTAAACAATCAAGCACTATACTCCAAGTACTGTCAAGTGCAACCCCTGTTCCCCAACACTCCTACACACACACATACACACAGGCAGACAGGCAATAGGACCTGCCCGGCCGTGCCCCATTCTAAAGGCTCCATTCATGTGTTGTACAGAGGGGCCGACACTAAGTGCTCTCAACCTCACAAACTGCTGCTCTCCTTCCCCCTCTGTCCTGCTTGTCTACCTGTCTGTCTCTCTCCACCTGCACAAGTGCTGCACATGCCCATTTGTCAATCATGCTGCATTCAAAGCTGCTTATGTCTGCAGCAATGTATTGTACTCTGACTTGTTCAGGAGGAATCAGAGGGTGTTAAAAGATGATGTCTGTATCTTGGTTTATAAAACAGGTACTCACAATGTCAAAGCACTGAAGCAGAGACAACGCATCTGAATGTGTTAGTGACCATTTTTATTTTTGAACCACATCAAGGTGACAGACAGTTATATTTATTAGTCATCTACTTTTATTTATATGCTCTTTCTGTAAAGTGTGCCTGCCTGCCTATCTGCCTATCTATCTATCTATCTATCTATCTATCTATCTATCTATCTATCTATCTATCTATCTATCTATCTATCTATCTATCTATCTATCTATCTATCTATCTATCTATCTATCTATCTATCTATCTATCTATCTATCTATCTATCTATCTATCTATCTCATGTTTGAAATAATTTTTCTAAACTTCACTGTTGGGCATAAAGTTGGAATAAAATATTTTTTTTTACCTTATCCCATGAAATAATTACAATAATGTGATTAATTCTTGGTATATAAAGGGTAACTGAGACTCAGTATGTAATCAATGCACAAGTCAAAGAGGATTTACTGATGTGTATAAAGAGGAAAAAAAGAGGAATGTGTCAGACTGACTTGAAACGTGTTAGGTAGGTTGTGATGCTTTTATTTGTAGTGTTGACGTATGAACTTAAGGTTGTTGTTTTTTTTTACTCTTACCATCTTCTTCCCTACTTTACAAATACTGTTCTTTAGATAAGTATAGAATGTGTTGCTCTAAATGACATGCAGCCAAAAACATTAACTCGGAATCAGAACGCCATCTAAGGATGCAGTCAACTGTGCAGAAAAGCATCAACAGAGTCAACAACATTTTCTTCCAAATAAATAATTCCTGGTGAAAGTAAATAATGAATGAATTTCAAATTAGGGGGCAATATTTTTTTGCATGGACAATTTTTGACTTTTTTTTTTCTTTTCTTTTTTTTTTAAAGCTTGAAAGCAAAGCAACACTGAAACACCTCTCAGTGGGAAAGTACAGATCCAGTTCAGGTTTAGCAGTAGCTGGGTAGGTTTAATTTCTATTACTATTGTTAATACGTTATTGGAATGAAATATGTCATATTTTAAGAGCAAAATAAATCTGTCTTTGTTTGCAATATACTGAGCACTATATGGTCCTACTGGTCCAGTGAATATGCCCACTGAGCACTGCAAGATACTTAATGAGCAGTCCACCTCCCAGATCTATTCAAACTCAAGATATTGTGCAGGAACACTCAAACCACGGAGCAATATCTGAAAATGGCAGATGTTCGTCGTCTTTTCTTCTCTGTTCTCCCTCTCCACCTCCTCTCATACAGCAGTCTGCCGTTGAACCTCATGTTCCAGCCGCTTTACTGTGAGACATCTGCACCTCACTCACTGTTTCTTCCTTTCTTTTCTGTCTCATCTCTCTGTATACACATGCATGCACAGAGATAGAACTCCTTTCTTCATGACAGATGGCAAGTCAACAATTGTACAGCATCAGACCCCCAAAACACAAACACACACACACTCAGAAAAAAAGAGACCACCTCCTTCTCTTCCTGTCCCTTTGCACACAATCCCCTGTCAGATGTCTTGATTTGTTTCTTACAGCTGAGTGTATGCATTAGTGTGTGTGTGTGTGTGTATCCCACTTTACCTTGGTATATTTAGCACTACTTTAATGACTGCTTGGTGAGGAGTGGGCCCCAGCCAGTAGACCATATGGGGGACATTTAGCCCCCTCAGAACACTGAGCCAAGCCTCGCTGACATGATTACCACTGCCGTCCACTGCACTACGCTAGTGTCAGATTGGGAATGGGGAATTTTATCATGGGCAGCTAATTAATGACTGGAGATTGGCAACCAGAGATGGAGGAGGCTGAGGGAAGATGAAAAAATTCTGCCACTGTTTGGTCTTTTTCATTTCTGTTTTTATTATGCTAGATAACTGAGATCCTGTGAGACAAACTCATGCACACAAACACATATTCTTGTAAAAATAATCTTCCTTAAAAACCTGTACTACCAATACTATATGCTAAATGGTACCACATTCACTGGCATAAACATTTGTCCTCTCTTTCTGAGAACACCCTAACATTTTGTATGCTCTTGTGCCTTGCATAGTTTGCATACACTGTACTCGTCTTTATGAATACATGTTTTTATTCAGGGCTAACATTTTCTGTGTAACTGTGTGGCACAGCAGGTGAAAAGCTAGTGGATGAATTAATCCTGTCAAAGACAGATTACAGGTGGGAAGATATAAATAGAATGACTGTCCCTTTAACCTGACCACTATGACATCAGCATGCAGCTCAACTATTAAGTCAGCCATAACAGCCAAGTGTACCAAAATGACACATACCTGTGTTTACTTGTATTAGATGCTGCTTTCTCAAAGTAATCATTAAATATCTACACATGGTGTCCACTGCTAATATTTTATTTGATGTATAGACTACTTAATAAATAAGAAAACAATACAACACTCTTCATTCATGTTTTGACACATGACACCTTGGTCCAATTTGGAAAATGTCCAATATGCCTGCATTAGTTCACAGAACGCCAGAGAGTCTTTCTCTGCAGAGCCTGTGTAATTGCTTGTAGTCCCTTCTTGTGAGAGTCAAACAGTGAAGTAAGTGAAGAGTGAAGAGAGAATGTCCTGAATAACCCATGTAAGAGAAAACCCTCACATACAGGTCTGTGAAAGTATTAGTGGATTGAAGATGCTGAGCAACACAAAGTTGTTTACCATAGGTGAAAAGAAAGTCATCAAGGATAACACTTTGATGTAGTGCAGTATTCTTTCTCAGTTTTTCTTCGCAACAATATGTAAACCACTGTCTACCATTATGTGTGCTATGGCTGTCGCTGGTTATCAGCACATTTCACATGCAAACATGAAAGACCCTGCATCCTTTTACAGTTATTCTATAGCACAATTCATTAAAGGAGTCATTCTATTGTTATTTCATTAATATTGTTGTGTTCTCCATTGTTATTGAATGCATTGTGCGTTGGTTCTATTTAAAAAAAAAACCAAACAAACAAAAAAAAACATCAGAATTGCTTTGTTTCAAGCTGTTTTTGGAGGGTAGAAAAATTACTTGAGGTAGAACAACAAAGTTTACCGGTACTTCTGCATACATGTCAGTGATGAGGCGTCTGTGAGTGGCTCAGAGGATGAATGCGTGAACTAACACTTCCCCCTCCCCTCTCGCTCTATGTGTATTTACCATCTCAGAGTAGCATCCAGCTAGGTCCTGTGCTGTTGCTTGTTTTGAAAACGTGCAGGGGAAAAAAAAAACAGGCTTTATTTCCACAGGGAGCACATGAATGAGTTTTTTCAAGTTTGTGCAGCAGCTACTGTTCTCTTGTAGATGCTAATGCTAATGCTACTTCAGATTTGCTGAAATGGGGGACGGGCTTAACCCCACGTGGGTGACTCATGATGTATTGAGGACAACTTTTTTCTGAGTTGCTCCTTTTTCTGTGTTGTTTTCTATGAATGGTAAATACAGCCAGTGGAGGGGACACACCACTTTCAAACGTAGCATGTGTTGGTAACTCGGATCCATCAGACCCATCAGATTCCAAAAGGAGCGTAGAAAAGTGGTCTGGAATGACACCTTTACACATATATGTTAAGCATAACTGATGAAGAAAAATGTGAAAAATAATGATCAGTAATCAGCTAACATATCCACAAAACCTAGAAACAAAAAACAACAACCGTCATCTACTATTTCTCTTAGTTTTAAGTTTTTTTTAGCCTGACAATTCCCTATAAAACACATTCTGAGACCACGCTGTACCATAAGGAGTATATATTTTATTATCTAGAGCCAGATAATGGTTAATGTCAGAGAGCAACAGCAGTTTAGAGTTTCCTCATCATAAACAGGTCTTCGCAGATAAACACAGTATTTTTTCATAGTTCATGAAAAAAGCCTGTGGGAGAAAATATGATCAGTGTTTCATAGTCTTAAAGAGCTTGGCTGTCTAAAGAAAAGAGAAGTGGCAATAGATGGCCAAATGGTCCCTCTCTGGAGCCCTCCTCCTGCCAGCCAACACTTACACTAGCTGTTAGCCACTAGGCACTAATCTGTTGGCTTAAAACAGCCAAAGCAACCCCCACTCTAACCTGCCTCCTCTAATCAGCCCAGAGCCTACTCAAAGCAACCTAGAACACCTCAAGATGTCAGACTAATCACGACCCCTTTAGTCTCCTTGGTGACAGCCGTTATATGCAGCTTTTGTCACAAGTATGATCACCTTAAACACTTGTAATAAGTACATGTGCAATACACTCAATTAACAGTGTAATGTAAAGTTGTGTCTGTCTTAATGCACACAAATGCAGAGACTGTGACAAGACATTTGAGGTCAGCATTTAGATGACTCCGAGCTACAAACTAATCCCATTACTCAACCTCACCTTCCTTCACCCCTTCTCTCTTCATACAGTTTTTTCCTCTGCAATGATCAGCACTCCATTCATTGATTCGTTCATTCATTTATCCATGACTTCCTCTATCTACATCAGTTCATTCACTCATCCATCCATTAATCCATCCTTCTGTTTGTGTGGCCTTTACAAGGATTCTTTCCACCACTTACACTGATCTTATTGACTGACCTGAGTTTGCTGAGTTACACAGCTTCAGGCCATTTAGTTTAGCAGCGTAAGGGAAGCTTCAAGGTGTGAAACACAATATAATGTTAAACTGCATAAATGGGTGATGCTGCATATAAACATTATTAGTTTGTGTCTTAAAAAGAGTTTGTTTTTTTTGCAGTATCTGGTATATTTTATTGTTTTAATGACTATAATAGCTAAACAAATGTTACAGTAAAACATACAAGACAAGACAATGCTGACATAAATCATATTAAGACATAAATGTCAAATATACCTCTTCATTTGCCTTTGGGTTAGGGTTAGGGTTAGTAAGGCAAGTGGGAAATGTGAAGTAACATTGTTCAATATCGAAATGATGACATCTCATCTCATCATTTGAACCCACTTCGTCCTCACTAGGGTCATGGGGGTCACTGGGGGCCTAATCCAGCTACAATGGGCAAAGGTGGAGTACACCCTGTACGAGTCCACAGTTCATTGCAGGGCTGAACATATATAGACAAACAATCACTCAGTCATTTACACCTATGGGTAATTATCAGTGCATGTGTTTGGATGGTGGGAGGAAACCAAAGTACCTGGAGAAAACCCACGCAGACACAGGGAGAACATGCAAACTTCACACAGAAAGGTCTGGTGTAGGAATCGAACCAGGGTCCTTCTTGCTGTGAGGCACAAGTGCTAACCACTACACCACCACGTCGCCCCCGAAATGATGACATGACAAACTAAAATATAAAGCTCAGATTTGCCACCAAATTCACATCACTTAAAGGGATAGTTCACTATTTTTCACATGAATTTGAATAGAATCACCATCTTTACTCTGGTGCACCCACAGTGACTCACCCCTGACAGTGTCCTGTGATTCGAGTTCTGGTCTGGTTTTGGTCAAACCAAAAGTAATCCTGACAGGTTTCTGTGTGTGCGAAAACACTGCCGAACAACTGATGAAAGTAATTTGCTGAGGTGCACTGCTGGGCAGTGACAACGTGCATTGATCACTATTGAGAGAAAATAGGACAAAGCAATTACGAGGTGTGAGTTTTTGTACCATGATGGTTTTGTTATGCAAATAAATCTCTCATTCAAACACATATTGTTTTGAGAAGATACATGTTTTCATTTTGTGATCCCAGGAAACCTGCCGAGACTACTTTCTCTTTGACCAAAACCAGACCAGAACTCGATTCACAAGACACTGTCAGGGGTAAGTCACTGTGGGTGCACCAGAGTAAAGATGCTGCTTCTATACAAATTCATGTGAAAAATAGTGAACTATCTCAATGTGAGAAAAGCCAACAAATAGCAATTTATTTGATACAAATGTTCATCTACTGAGTGTGAATACAAGACACATGCAAATAATGTATTTTTTTTTTTTTTATTCACTACTTTTGGGGCAGACTTTAGAATTGCTGTTCCTGTTGGTATAAGGTTTATGAATCGGCAAAACTCTCCAAATTTCCTTGTATTAAATAACATGAAATGAAATAGGAACAACTATTTTTTGTGGATGGGATTTCTGTTTTATTTGCATAGTCTCAGTGTAGAGACAGAAGGATGTGTGTATGTGTGTGTGTGTGTGTGTATGTGTGTGTGTGTGTGTGTGTGTGTGTGTGTTGGGGTGTTGGGGACAGGGGAGTACTTTGACAGTATAGTGCTTGATTGTTTACTTTTGCCTGCTGCAGTTAGCTATTGGGGGGCCATACATGCCCCAAGCTGGAACTGAACCTGGACTGTTGCTGTAAGGTCTGATATGGAACACACTTTACATACTGACCCAAAGTGCAACCCCAAAACAGCTATTGAACCTACCTATGGAGTAACAGAGCATAAGAGTAAGCACATTTTTATTTCACTCAGTGAAACGAGCACCTGTTATATCATATTCATCCATTGTTGGTGACTGGTGATTTTGATGAAATCTTTTTTCCTCGGAGTGAAAACAATCTCCAAGTAGTAACATTTACATTTCTTATGGGAAGACACTAGTTTTAATTTGTGACTACACTAGATGAGTCAGCTTTTAATTCATAAATTACTTGACAGGTGTTTCTTTGATCGTCAGTTGATTTTCTTTTTTTTTTACTTTATAACTTCATGAAACAAAAACCTTGCATTTTGAGTGAAAATAAAGGTGACACTCTCTCTGCTGCCTGTCCTTATTTGGTACCCATCTGTATCTGATCGGCTGTCTGTCTGTACCTGCGAGTTACAACCCTCTTCTGTACTGGGAGGTTTTCTCCCTCTGTTGTATGCTGCCTGTATCTGTCACATACTATCTGTCTTTCTGCCTGTCTTTCCTGGCCTGTTTGTCTGTAGGCTCTGCAGACCAGTCTGTCTGTTTGCGCTGTGCTATCGGTCTGTCTGACTGTCTGGCTGACTGCCATTCTCTGCAGTGTAGAGTGAGTCATTCTTAGGACAATGGAGACAGTTTGTAAAGCCACATTGGAGCGTACACTTCCTCCGGATGTGCAAGAGGATGCCATTCATAACAAAGCCTGTATTGTCTGCCTGTCTGCTGCTGCCCTGTATATACATGGGAGTTAGGGAGAAGGGGATAGAAAAAGGAATAGAGCAAGATGGAAAGGGATATAGGGACAGTACAAGAGTGTGAATTATAAAAAGGGAAGAGTTGTGGTGACAGGTTTTAAGGCACAGCACAGACAGGAAGGAGGAGGAGAGCAGAGGAGAGAAGAAGGGCGACACAGCAGACAGTGGCGGCGGCAGCAGCAGCAGCAGCGGCTGGTGATTGATATCAGAGATCTGGCACTGCCACCTGATCCAGCCAGCCAGCCTCCAGCAACCCTGAACTCACTGAACTCACTCATCCAAGATGGCCGCCTCACTGCACTGCACCTAATGAACCCCACAGAAGTCTGGTGTACAGTATAGCACATACACGATTGAATTACATTGTAGGGATGCATACAATGCAGAGTGGCAGGAAATCTAAAAAAAAAAAAAAAGACAGTTCCATACAGGTTGTGCTGGTGTGCATTTCGGATTGACATCTGTCATCAAATCACATTAGGTGAGCTCAGACAAATTGGTTGATTTTTGTAAGAAAAAACTGTAATGAAGCCCCCAAGTAATCTCAAATGCTCTAGATGTAGCATCAAAACAAGGTTAAGAGTTCAATACATAAGTTTGGTGCGTGCTCTAGTGTTTATGTAAAGGTTGCTGTTGTCTCTTTTGTGCTGTAACCATTGTACTTAGCTAACTACATTTCTACGCTAACAACTATCTCAATTCCTTACATCCATAGTAACAGCCTGTATACTGTGGACTAAAGTTTTTTTTTCCATGTGTTCCTTATTACCTCCACCAAGGAGGTATTTAATTCAGGTCTGTTTGTCTGTCTGTCAGCAGGATTACGCAAAAACTTCAGAAACGGATTTTGATTAAACTTTCAGCAATGACAGATAATGTGTCAAGAAAGAACCCATTAGATTTTCAGCAATGAAGGTCAAAGGTCAACAGCTAAAACACTTAAGTGGTAATATCTCAGAATTCAGATAAGATAGAATCTGGTGTTTTTTGCATTCACATCATCTCACCTTTGGACATCAGATGGGTCAACAGCTATGGCTTGATCACATCACATTTTGACGTCATATGATGCCATATCAAGCCTTGGCGGAGGTCTGCTGTCTCTGGCTGCCTTACAATAGTTCCTAATTATTTATTGGTTCTACAACTTGAAAAAAAAAAAATCAACAAATGGCCAGTTACCAGCACCAGACAGCAAATAGTAAACGTAAATGTACATGCATGTAAATGTACAAGCATGCGCAGAACTGGCATATTTGACTTTTAAACAAGAAGTGGAAGGTAAGGTATTATGCCACAGAAAAATGTAATCTAAAAAAATCTATGTAATTTAATAGTGTATGATGGACAATATATTTTCATTCATCTACAGGTCTACACAGCCTCTTAAAAGCAAAAGGAGGAAATCAGGATAAAAAAAGGATTGACAATACACATCTTCCTTTTGCAGCTATCTCTTCTCTGTCCAAATCAAAAAACTCACTGTAATGACACTTCATGCCACTGAAAGTGAACCGAAAATATTGTGGTTAAGGAAGCTGTCATGTTGTGTCTGTGTCAAACCACAGAGTAGCCTGTAGTCAGCTTTGACAGAACCGTAAAAGTGTTTGGTAATTAAAGCTGTCAAAAACACCTGGGATTAGCTACAGTCTTCCATCAAGGAGTAGAGTTATTTTTTGTGATTGTGCACCCTGATTTGGTGGACAATCTTCCTGTCAGACCACCTGAATTATAATACGCTGAAAGATACAGGAGGAATTTTTGGCCCAATAATGCCATAAAACAACTACCACACTCCAGACCTTTATAATTGCCATCTGCAATTTTAAGTCTGATCATTTCAGAAAAGGTCTAAACCAGTTGCATTTTACAGAAAAATGTCAATTTTCCAAACACTTTTTATCTAACAACATTTAATATCTATGCCATACTCATTTAGCATTTTAACTGAGTTAAATATGTAAGTATTATTTTTTAACTCCCCTGCACATAATGTAAAAAAACAACAGTACAAAGATGAGTCTGTCCTGTTTGACATAACCACAGTATATGTCATCTCATTAGTTGCTTTGAAGAGTATCACCCTGGGTCTAGGACATGTCAAGAGGATGATGGTGCTCTCCCTGTCTCCCTCTTCTCCTCTCCTCCCTCCTGGCCATCTGTTGTGCTGACTGCTGTGTGGGATGATGCTGGTGGAGGTAACAGTATCTTTGACTACAGCAGTTGACTGTGACCTCTGTGGCCTCACATGGACTGACAGGAGGTAAACTCCTGGTTTGAGTGCAAAATGATCTCAAATTCACTTTAGATTCTGACTTTATGGTGCAAATTCACCATACTGGTAAAATGAAAACTAGCTTATCATCGAATCCTTGCTTAGGCAGGAGACACACATAAATAAGTAATTCAGAGTTGCCAATATATATCCACTGTTCATTATTTGTAGAGATTCATAAATATGACCCGTGGGTGGATTTTCCTTTCAGCTTTAATAAGTGAAGGAAAAAGGAAAGGACTTAATGACCATGCTACAGTAGAAAGCGCTGAAAGCCTGGGCCATCTGAGGACATGGTGTACTTTAAAGAGGTGCTGTTCTCCAGTTATGCCCTTCTGTTCCAAGATGATGATATGATGTGATGATAAGGAAATTGTGCTCATACGCACCAGACAGAGATGATTTTTCATGCTACGTTAGGAAGGGAAATGGGTATATGAAAAAAAGATGGAAAGAAGAAATGCAAGAGACTGAAAAAGCTATTTTTCAAATCAGTTAATTTCAGTTCAATTAAATTCTAATCAATTCAATGTAATTTAATTCAGAATAGGCTATACATTTCCAAAATAAACATTGTTGCTAAAGCATCACAAAACTATCTATTTCTAGAGTCTGGTTTCAACCGACTCGACATGTAAAGTGTTATGGGATAATTTTTTTTAATATAATTTGGTGCTATGTTAATAAAACTTGACTGATTGATTGATTGATTGTTTGATTGGCATTATTATTAGGGCTGTCAAAATGAATGTGCTAATGCAAAAGAGTCCATCATAATAATTAATCTGATTAAAAATGGGAAGATAATTAACCCATCTATCACAGAATGAATGTCTCTGCCAATGCATTTGGGGCAGTTTGTCCAACAGAGTTAGCATCATGCATGAACAAATGGGCAGTTGATCCAGAAGTGACAGGTAGCAGAACCAAGTCACAAAGATAAAACAGCATGTTGACTCTCTGGATGGAAATATGAGGACAAAAAAATCCAAGACAGAACAGTTGTTAAGTTGTTTGCTTAAACTGTTGAAGGTGCTTAATAAACATGGTAAATGCATATATACTGAGTCAAGAGTATGTTTGCTCATGCAAAATGACACAGGATTAGTATAGATTAAAAAATTAATTATATTTTATTGTGATTAATCAAAATTACACCACAGTATCCTTCTGATCAATCTGATTATCAATTTTCATTGTCTAACAGCCCTAATGATTATACTATTCATTTCTGGAATTTCTGTTGTTTCTGTAAAAACTCTTAAATACTAGCTGCAGGAGCTGATACTCTTAGAACCAAAAATCATATGACCATTGATCAGTATCCACTGAAACGTGTAAGTCCACTGGATGTAAATATGTGTATATGTGTGTGTATTGTAACATCTGTCATATTTGACCAATTATTCTAATGGCTATTGACTTGTCAAACAACAGACATATACAATATACATAAACACAGACACACACAACCCTGATTCATAAAATGTGCAATGAGCAGTGAACATACTCAAGGACTCCTTAACAAAAAGGCATCCCTACACATGTCTATAAGGGTATTCAGTAGGACCTGCAATATTCAGACAATAATGTGTGTGTACAACTTTAGAATTTACAATACTGTTGGTCTTTATCTTCTATGACGACATCTATAAAAGGATATCCAAAGTGTTTGACATGATAACATACATTTAAAGATTCTCTTTGTACAAGGTTTGAAACTGTTCCTTTTCTATCCTCCTTAGATCCAACTTCAATGACTGTTTGGCATTGACTCAGACATCAAATAAAGACCATGTAGATATGCACTGAATGAATTGAAAATAAAAACAAGATTACCCCACAAACCCTGTGTCGCAGCAAGCACCACGTTATCTGCATGTATAATTTAAACAAGAGTAAAGACACTGTACCTTCATACAGGTTTCATCAATGACATGGATCAGATCAGCATCAGATGCTGACCATCATCAACCCATCTTATGTTCATAAACAAACCAGATATTTAACTACAGCCACAACATCTGTGTGTGTCTGTGTGTTTGAAATATTTTGTTATGATTAACTTCACCTTACATGAACTTCTCTTTTTCAATCACAAATACGCTGTGCTGCTTTCGTTCACCCTCATTCTTATTCTCTATTTTTGTAGTCTCTAACCTTCTGGTCATCCTTTATTTCCTCTTTCTCTATATCTGCCTTTATGTTGATCTAATCAAAGCTTGAATGTGCCATAACTGGTATAAAAATTAGAAACTACAAGGCTTTCAACACTACAAAAACAACCAAACATAATCCAATTAATACAAAAGGGTGTGTGTGTGTGTGTGTGTGTGCGTGTGTAGAGGTTACACTACCTCTTTTTCACTTTTTTGTTTGTGTAGAAGCTGTTTAATGACTAAGACTGCAGTCTTTGCTGTATCACGACCTGGACAGTGAGTCAGCACCCCGACCTTGCTCTTCTCCACATACACACACGCGCACACACACACATATGCAAATACAAACTTAGATTTAGCATATGATGCAGACAAACATTCACATTCCTGACACAAACAACCTCCCCACCCCTACCTTTATCTCTGTCTCCCTCACACACAAACTGGTAGAGCTGCGTCGTGACTGGGGGCGATGTGTTCCTCTTTATATGCACAGACGACTGTCTGAGAATCACACTGGCATGCTGGCATTCACAGAAACACACACAGACCTTCCCCTCTATTTCAGCAGTATGAAGTGTGTATGTGTATGTGTACGGCTGTATCAAACAGACCTTTCACTTGTTTAAGTAAAGTATGAAGGAGCATTCTGTTGTTCAACCTGTTACCCTCATGTACCAGAGGGTGAGCCTACATTACCCAGAAGCCTGCTGTCTGTTATGTAAGCATGTGACTTCCTGTTCAGTTTGTTTTACACATTCCTAGACACCATCACAGAGTCAAGAAGATGATGCTCATTGGCTTATAAGTCTGGAAATCCCCCTTGTTCCTCCTATGAGACTTCCTAAAACACATGCATGCACATTAGTGGAATCAGTACACACATTAACCTCAGAAGTTTCAGATTCAATCTCATTCATGTTAGAGGCAAACTTAAGTTCCAAGGTATCCAGGCAGCTATTACTACTTTATTAATTATTTTTTGTTTAATTAGTCACTGTTGCATACACTTAACCTGTTGTAAAAACAATGGCTAAAGAAAAATATGCGAATTTCTGAGAAAAAGGGAAGTAACAGCTTTGCAACATCCTCTTCTACTACTCCCTCTTTCTTCTTTTTCTCATTCAGAGAGGTTGTAAACAGGATGTATTGTTACTACACCCCTTGACTCCACCCCAACCAACCCCTCAACTCCATGTCATATGACTTGCCTCAGTGACACCACTGAAGATGTTAAGATGTTAGGACACTACAGCTTTTAATAATAGCTCAAACACAGGCAGATTTAACTTGATTTCACAGAGTAGTAGACATGCTGGTCTGACAGTGCATTATGCACCAGCAGTGTTACTATGGACCTGGATGTTATTAACTGCACACACATACACACTTGTGAATACAAATTTGTGCAGACACTCTTCTCTGTCACTACCTGACTAAAGCAGATAGAGGCTTAGCAAACAAATAGCCAGCCAAGCTTATAATAAAGAGACACATCCCTGTAGGTTAAAGACACACATGTGTTGCTGAACACACCAAGTAATCAGACATCCATGTGATCACCCACACACACACTTAATCGCAAACACATCCTCCCACCAGCACATGTGGACAGGCACGGCCAGGCCCTCAGTCTAGACAAGAGACAGAAGAAGAAGAAAAAGGAAAAAAGGGGGAGAACAGAGAGTAGGAGAGTAGAAGAAGAGAGGCACTGGATGTACTTACCCCGTTTCTGGAGCCATCCCTCTCTAACGATGGTGACATCGCTCATGGTTCCTTCACGCCGAGTCTGATGCCGCTACACGCCTGCTCCACAGAGAGAGAGAGGGAGGAGGGGAGGAGAGGAGAGGAGGAGAGGAGAGAAAGAGAGGGAGAGGAGGAGAGGGGGGGCTGGCTCTCCCAGCCTCCGCGTCACTCTCCCTCCCTTCCTTTCCCGTTCACCCTCTCGTTCGCTCACTCACTCGCGCAGTCTCTCTCTCAGACACACACACACAAACACAGAGTGTGTGTGTTTTGCGTGTCGTTTTGCTTCCTGTTGTGGCTTATCTCCCTGCCTCCTTCCCTTCTTCTTCTCCCCCTCCTCCTCCACCTCCTCCTCCGCCTCACTCGTTCCCTCTCCAGACCTTCCTCCTCACCAGCAGTGACTCAGCCTAGAAAGAAGGGAAAGGAGAAAGACAAAAATGTTTTTAAAAAAAGAGAACTTTTCTCCTCCTTTCCTGCTCCCCCTCTCCACCGTTTCCCCCCCAAAGCCCTTTATACAATCTAGAAGGTAAACAACTGGTCACTGTGAGGACAAACCCTGCTCACTTCCTCTTTTCATCACTTTCATTCTCTGTGCTAAACAGGATGAATTATTGCAAGCTCTTGATGCAAAAACTGACCTTGATTGCAGAACAAATGTATACCTCTGTCAGGTCGACATCCCATTCATTTTTTTTTGTTCAGGTGGGTAACTTGTGTTGGGTGCTAAAGTCAGTATACCTTTCTTAGCTTGCTATATTCCTCTATGTCAAATTATTTTGTCAATGTGTATGTGTGTAGGCTGATTTGTCTGTCAGTATGTGGGAGGTGGGAGAGCATCTAAGGACTGTGGAGTAGGGCTTGGCTATAAATAGAAATGATGGCAGTTAGGGATGCTCTCACACTCTTTCTCCACCTCTCTTTCTCCCAGCCCAAATCTCTGCACCTCTCTGTTGTCTCACTCCCGCTCTCCCTCCTCTCTCTGCATAGCTGCTGTGTTCACCTCAAATGCACTCTACTACAAGCATTGTTACACAACGCGCAACAACACTACGCTGCTTAGCCTGAATGGAGACCAGCACTACGGCAGCAAAGCTAGCAGTTCTAGCAATCAGTATTCAGATCAGCTACTGTCTGCACTACTGCCGACATTTGGAGGGACTGCAGCGTCATAAGGGGGGTTGGAGCAGACCCACCAACTTGCACACACGTACTTGTAGGTGACAAGCATTTTTTTTCACTAGCTTGTAAATGGTGGAATTTGGAAACACACAATGCATGTTTTATTTCTGGTTTACAAGAAATTAGCTAGCTTTAAATTTTTTTTAATTTACGTTTTAATTTCCTAAAACATCATAAATTTATGTTATGACAGTTATGACGGTGCATGTAGTTTCATAGTATGCAGTCTATTAGGGTAAAACTGCTTTAACTGAAGTAAATAATGGGTGAGTTAACCAGAATAAAACTAATATTATGCTGCTATTTTGACAACCAATTATACATTTTAATCATTCTCAGTCTTCTCTCTTTAATTTTATATTTAAGATCTATGGGATTTTAATTGAAATTGAACCTACTATTATGAAAATTAAAACATTAACACATCAAAACTAATCCAGACGTTAATGTCAAATGCATCAGTACTAAAAAAATAAAGGAAGTTGTTTCCTTTGATTAAAGTGAAATAAAGGTTAACTGTGGTGCACAGTAGACTTTTACCATTATTTATATCTTTGTCTGAATAGCTGAACTTATTGTTTTATCCAACAGAATTATTGCAAATGCAGTTCAAGTGTCATTTAAACAAGGGTTAAACTTTTATAGACACTGCAACATTCTGGATTATACTTTAATGCATCAGTGTATATGACTGCCACTGCATTTAGCTTCATCCTTAATCAGGGCTAAAGTGTCCCTGATCACAGGGTTAGCGGTAGTGTCCTGAATGCTGTTATCATTGACTTGCTGAAGCAGAGAAGAAGAGGAGCAGAGTGTCCTGACAGTGGCAACCTCTCGTCACCAGGGCAGCTGTTGCTATGGAGATGTACACTACCAGTGAGCCAACAATGCTAGGGAAGCACTAGCCAGACAGCATTCATTTAGGCACGGACAAAATATTAAAGAAACAGAGATGGTCAGCATAAAAACAAACACAGAGATAGACTATACAGATCAGGTATTTCACTGGGGTTCGATGTGTACACCATGCTACGCTGAAATGCAACATGAAATGATAGCTTGAAGAAAGTAAGCAAAACACAGCATGCATTAGGAATAAGCAATAACCAATACAAAACCACTTTACAATAACTTAGGCAGCATTCAAACAGCAAGTCTTAATACAAAATTCTGATTTTGTGTGTGTGTGTGTGTGTGTGTGTGTGTGTGTGTGTGTGTGTGTGTGTGTGTGTGTGTGTGCGCGCGCATTATTCATGTTACACATGAAATGTGACTTTTATCAGTTTTGAGTATGAACTTTATGAACTGAATACAAAATCAGATTTGATTTGTTCAAACTGTACAGGTCACATATGGGGGAAAAATTGGAGTTAGTCCATGTTTGCCTGCAGTCAGAATGTAGCCATAGTTATTTCTGAATTCCTAAATACTAACAGCAATTCACTCAGCAACACACACCAACTGTAGCCAATACATTTACAGTGTACCAAAATTAATGCATGTTCTAATTTTACACCATTTAAATGTTATTTTAATGTAGACAGTTGAAGTCTTTAGTTTAAGCTTTTTAGTAATTGAAGGTTAATGTTAAGTTAGGATTCCTTTGTTTCACTAGTGAGTGGTAAAGTTGTTAGGATAGGGTGGGTCACATCTTAGTCAACACACCAAACTTTACCTTAGGTACATTTTTAAATGCACATGCCCACAAATGACTGTAAAACAGAGGAGATAAAAAGTAAAAACACTGTCAGTATAGGGGTAAACAAACATCTGCTTGATTTAAGAGTTAGATAACACCAGCCCATTGTTGGTGACCCAACCCACTTTACCCATAAGGGGTCAACCCATAGATTGGGGATCTGTTTATAAGGATTATTAAAGTGATGTGTTTTTGGAATGTTGGGGATCAATCCATTTTTTCCTCTGTGGGAATGTGTGTGTAATTATATTTGGTTTGTGGTAAGATCAAGTCAGTTCCATTAAATGTATAAAAATGAGACCAAAATGAATCCAGACTAATTACTGGAGCTTCCGACAAAAGAATACACTAACACCATACTTTTCATAAAACTGTAAATAAATAAATAAATAAATAAATGCCATCTTACTAGACAGCCATGTCACTCACCATGATCTCTAAAATATAACACTACACCCACATTAAAACACATTGTGGAAGTATAATTTTAACAGATTGCAGCTACTGTAACATTGTCTGACTGTCCCTACATATTTTGTGAGTGTAATTTTTCATATAACTTAAGAGTCCTGTCAGTAGTAAAGTAGCAATATTTATTCATTCATTTCCCAAAAAGGTTCATCCTTGACATCCTTGACCTATGGACAAAATTAGAGGATCGAACCACTGCACTACCATGAATCCCAAAGGCTCACAATTGTATCTAAAATTACTCTTACAAAAAAGAAAAAAGGGCGCTGCTTGGACTCAAGTTAGCACATCTCACCTTACTTCACCTTTCCATACCCCAATTTGCACAGAAAACCAACCCAAGTAGTACTTAGTCTACAATCCTCTTCCTTACTAGAAGCCAACTACTGGCAGAACCTCAAGTCCAAAAGAAACCTTACCGTCATCATTAGTCTGAACAAATGAAAACAAAAGTAGATACGTAATGTAACAAAACATCTATTTACTTACTCATTAATTTAACTAACAGAAAATTACAATTTTTGTGTAGTGTGTGTGTGTGTGTGTGTGTGTGTGTGTCTGTGTGTGTGTGTGCGTGTGTGTGTGTGTGTGTGTGTGTGGGGAGGTCATTATATATTTTTAATGTGAAATTTCAAAACCACCATTTGGGAATCAAATAAAATACAAAATATTAGTGATGCAAATATTATGCACATCATCAAGGTTTGACCTGTATTATTGATATCACTGAAGTGCAAACTATTTTACAACCAACAAGTAGTGGTGAATGTAACTGCAAGAGTAATCACTTTTTTTAAGAGCCAGTAGCAGCTGGTATAAAAGAGATTTTAATTCTGCTAATCCTACTGTACATATTGATAAACTGAATCAAAATCCAGGCAGAAAAAATTTAATTGTGTAGGTGGTGGACACAGAGAGGAGCCTCATTATCCTCAGTCACATACCTAATTTCAATCCCCTACACAGTAGTGTAATTACTGTTTACTTAGAAATATACAATGACTGAGAGTGGGTTCTATGGTCAGATGAATCCAAATTTGACATTCCGTTTGAAAACCATGGATGTTGTATCTTCCAGAGTCCAGACTAAAGAGGAAAGAGACTGTTATCAGTACTCGGCTCAAAAACTGCATCTGTGATGGTATGGCATTAGTGGCTAGCAAATAGGCACCTTGCCCATCTGGAAAGGCCCCATCAATGCTGAAAGGTTTATAAAAGATTTAGAACAACATATGATCCCATCTACATGTCTTTTTCAGGGAAGGCCGAGCAACTTTCTCCAACACACTCTAGGGATGTGCCGATCTTATCTTTGGGATCATGATCAGGACAGATCGGCAAAAAAAAAATTCTAGATCAAGTATCATAACAATGGGCCAAACCATTGGGACCAGTGATGCACGGGTCGATGCAACCCGCAACCAACCGCTTTTTTAACTAGAAGATTAATAGAAGTTTGGGACCATTTTACACTGCGTAAGGCAGACATCAATGTGCCCATGCCAAAATGGCATTAGCATTAGCCTAGCACTGCCGTACTTGCTACAACACCTGAACCGGAGGCATCCACACTTCAACGGCACTGCATCAAAGCAGACTCAGAGCTTAACTATGTTTTGCTAACTGGTGAGTATTAGCATCTGTTAGCATGTAGTCTCGTGTGTTGTAATTATTTTTAGAAAATGTACCAAGGTAGTGCAATTATTAGGCTACAACTGCTTCACATATCCAGGCACCTGTGCCTGTGCGCAGATGCACATGAACACAACTCAAAACACATCCACCACCTTCTCCCATCCCCGTTCTTTGATTGATCTAGTTTAACACTTTAAACCCTGAGACATTATTTCAGGTAAATGTGCTGCTGTGAATTTGTGCTAAGAGCTGCTGTGAGGAGAAAAATCACAACAAAACTGGAAACCATAGTAAGAACAAACAAATCCCAAACAGTTTATTCTTAGTCTCACTCACTCTCAGTCTCACTTAGTTTTATTTTGTCCCATTGTATGTTCAGAATGATGAATATTTAGAATATTTAGAACACTCACCAATGATGCATCAGAAGTTAAAGGGTTTTAAAAAATGGAATTCATCTGATTACTCGATTATTCGATGAAAAATTTCATAATTACAGCCCTAGATGCAACTATTTGATAGTTGCATCTTGGGCTGACAGTCACATAACGTCAGCATATTGTGCAGAAGATGTTTGCTTGCACTGCTTTCCAAAATGGAGTGAATGAAGGGATCAATGTCTGTTTTGTTTTATGCTTTTGCTTTTCTGATCCTCTTTTGCTCTAGGTCATTGCCAATGCAAAGACCGGACTTTATTTTGAAAGTTTCTAAGCTATATTAACCCCATATAGTTATTTATTTTATGGTTATACTCTGCCAAGGAATGGCGGAGTAATGTTTTTGCTGGCATTCATATGTTTGTTTGTTAACAAGAAAACTCATTTGGCTGAAATGTTCAGAAAATGTTGATACTGGTACAAGGAACAAGTGATAAAAGTTGGTGGTGGAGCACACACGTGTCCTTCATTCGGTAAGTCAAGGTGCTCTAGCACTCGCAGAAGTGAAAGTGAAACCGCACGCTCACATGGGTCATTTTGGAGGGGGGGCTAATTTGCCTTGGCACAGTCTGGTAATTCTGTGCTGATTTCCTTTTTTCTGTATCGGTATTGGAACTGTGTTGGCAGATACTAAATCCTCTGATATTGGTATCTGATCGGTGACCAAAAAAGGTGGATCGGTGCATCCCTAGTGCATACTATATCTAATGAAACAGCATGGTTTTGTAATACAATAGCCCTGGTGCTGAAACGGCCTGCCTGCTGTAGAAGCCTCAAGACTGTTTAGTGGCTAGAATCCAGTGACAAACAAGAATGCAGTAACATTCACAAAACTTCAGCAACTGGTTTTCTTAGTTTCTAAATGTTCATGGATAGTCATGAAAGGAAGAAGAGATGCTACTCTATATGGTGCTGAATACTTGCCCTGTCTTAACTTTTTTAGAGACATGCTGCTGCCATTACATTCAAAAATAGCACTTCTTTTTCTTAAAAAAAACAACACTTTCTCAATTTAAACATACATGTTTTTATATTCTTCTGTGAAAAATATGGCTTATGAGATTTCCATCATATTCTGTTATTACTTAAACCTACATCCTAATGTTCAAACTTTTTTTGGAATTGGAGTTGTATATTATACATATATAGGTTTTTTTTTTTTTTAAACAGAGCAAATAAATGTGACACAAACCTGATCATACCAGGTTTAATATGATATATTTTCTTTCCCGAGTAATGCAGAAGTCTACACATGTACAGTGCAGAGTTTATCTGTTTGTACTGTGCTGTGACATTTTTATCCTTAAAAAAGTTATGTTATTAATATAAAATTGTGAATAAATTGAGTGCATACAAAAGTTGCAATAATTTTATTTTTTGATAGTTTAAGTAACATGGTTTGATAACAATGGTCTTCTGTACAATTACTGAAGAAATATACACAGTAAATTTTGCAGTGTTAAATCAACACTTAGAGAGTTTATTTAACTTCTTCTAGAGTGTATTTGGTCCCATTGTCTCCAAATTAACACTGCAAAATCTACAGTGTACTTGTGAAAAATTTTTAGGTAGCAGGCTGACATAAAATTGTCAGGGAACTCACTTTGCATCCTCTGTAGTCATATGACAACGTGACACCAACCTCTCTATGAAATACTGAATGTGTTTATGATGGACACTGGAAATATAAAGCCAAAACATCTCAGCCTACCTCTGATAGCTAGCTCCAATACAGTTCCACCTCCATACTATTCAATGAGGTTAAACTTACAGTAAGGATCCAGTAATTTTTTAGTGAATCAGATTTAGTTCTTTTTAGATAAGAGTTAATCAGTTAGACTTGTGATAAAATTGGCTGTTCAGGGCATGTGATGTCCCCTGTTTCTACTGCGTACACTCTACCTCCAAACTGCATCACATAGGCAAGATGGCAGCTCCTATGACCACCAGGTTTTGGTTTCATTTTGACACAGTGTGAGGAAGGGGTTGTCATGCCATCTTCTATTGAGTTCATGGTTTAACCAGCTCATTCTAGGTAATAACATGTACTCATTTTCATGTGAAAAGACAATATTGATGACACATTTATGAATATTATATATTCCATTCGGCAGGTAGATTATCTTAAATCCCTTCAAATCTTCAAGGATATTGTATAGGTGTGCAGTCTACTCTTAAGATACTATAAGCACATTTACTTTTGACTAATGCAGTCTGATATTTCTACTTTTACTTAAGTGAGGGATGGGAGTAGCCTACTTCTTCCACCCCTATTGAAAACAAATGTTCAATTACATTATGTCCACCAACGACCACTACTTTAACGATATGTGTAACACCGGTTGTCATCGTGCAACATTATTTCTGTCTGTCCTAAAAAGAGCAGTAACCAGCAGCACTGCATCATCTACGTCACTGGCTGTCAAACTGACGCATGTTGCATGCAGCATGGCAGAAACCTCAGAGGACAGTGATAACATGCAAAAACCAAAATTGACCACAGAGAAATACACATCACAATTTTTTTTACACTGGAAAAACACATTGTACCGACTCTTCGCTTCAAAACAATCACTCAGCATCACATCAAACTGACCTGTCAGATATCGGCCCGCCCACCTTGCTATCGGGATCACGACATACACAAAGTTATGTTAATGACAAAACAATGCAGCCGGTGTTTTTACCTGTAGCGGCAGGTGCGGTGGGATTCCCGTGCACCTGCTGGGCATAAACCGCTCAGGTTATGTTTTTCCTCCCTTCTCAGAGGGCTAAGTGACGTTAAGCTAGGCTGATCGGCAAACAAAACGTGAGGCTAAGCTAAACCATCCAGCCCGGGCCAACAGTCGCCTGTCAACGGTGTAGAAGTGATCGGTTAAAGCCACATCAAACGAAATTTCCCAGAAGCGACGCAGTTCTGCCGTCACCGCAGCCAACGGTTGTTTTGACTTTCAGGAAAAGTTGTGACGTCACCTGGAGAAACGGCAACCCTCTGCTCTCCGTCACGCGCACACACACGGGCACGCTCTCTCTCTCTCGCTCTCTCTCGCTCTCTCTCTCTTTGCCTGTCTCCCTCTCAGGCTGAGACGGTCTCTGTCTCCGTCTCACATACATACAGACGCCATTCCGTCTCACCTCGTGCTCCTGTTTTAACCGTTTCAGCCCAGCCTCCGGTTATCCTCCACTGTTGAGCTTCCTCATCATCCCATTCCAACATCCCGTGAGTCTCTGCTGGCTACGTAGCCAACCATCGCGAGAGTTTGTCGGCTGATATCTGAGAAAGTTCTGCTGGGAAGAGAAGACCTTCACTGTCAGTGGAGTGGACTTACCTGTGGAAAAACATCCACTGTGAGCACGTGTGAATGACAGTCATAGAGATAGTATTACTATTACTTTCACTTAAATAAGTAAGCATCAAGCAATGTGGACTTCTAAAGTCTGTTATACAGTGACACAATTTTATTAGAAACAGTTCAATGTCTAACTGTAACAGAGAGCATCTTTGGTTTTAACATTACTGAGTGGTACAGTACAAACTTAAGTGTGCTAAATTGAAGGAAGCTGATTAGACAGGGACATAGAAAGCCATCAGCAAAAACATTAGATGATCTTTGCAGTACAATCATATACAAGAAAACAATGTCACTTATCAGTGGCAGCACGCAGTACATGTCTTCTACAATGAGTTTGAGTCAGGACATTACTGAACATCTCTGATAGGGCTAATTTATCCTGACTGCAACTCATGTAATCAACATACATGAAGCCAAAGATAACTAACTAACTAACAAACTAACTTGGATAGACAGTAATTTCTATTCTATTCTATTCTATTCTATTCTATTCTATTCTATTCTATTCTATTCTATTCTATTCTATTCATTGATCTTTGCTGCCATACTGTGCAGTTCTATCATTATACAATGACAATAGCACACTGTTTCTCTGCTTTTGTCCTCTGTCTCATGTCCCACATATTAAGGCAATGTCTTCGATATAAGTTTACACGAGTTGATGCAGGTTGTAGTAGGTTTAATCCACATGTATCACCAGTGAGATCTGAGCATATTTCGGTTGTGTAAAAGTTGTTATAATAAACATTTATCAAGATGTTTTTCTACAATGTTTTATGCATTAATTAATAATTAATTACATTAGTAGGGTGGCACAGTGGTGCAGTAAGAAGGACCCTGGTTCTATTCCCACACCAGACCTTTCTGTGTGGAGTTTGCATGTTCTCCCAGTGTCTGTGTGGATTTTCTCCAGGTACTCCGGTTTCCTCCCACCATCCAAACACATGCACCGATAGGTTAATTGGTTAATATAAATTGTCCATAGGTGTGAATGTGAGAGTGATTGTTTGTCTATATATGTTCAGCCCTGAGATGAACTGGAGACTCATACAGCATATAAGTGGGTTTTCAACATTTGCTAGAAGTAGTATTTCATGACAGTAGGAGACCTTTAAGTCCATACATCTACTTTTCCACCTCTATAAAAATGTAATCAAGCTGTTTTCACAGTCTTTTCGTTTTTATGCAGACATTGGAAATGTGAATAAAGCAAGTGGATAGAAATCATATGTCATAAGACCATGAAAATTGTGAGAATTGTCTCCATGTGTTTACATAACTGTGAAGTTGGAAAAGTTGGAGTCAAAGAACATCCCTCATATGCTGAAGGCCTAACCTATAACCTGCAATGGTTTGTTTGTTTGTTTGTTTGTTTAGGCAAACATGATTTTGAAACTTCAGTGTAATTGTCAGTATGTATAACCTGTCATATTCTGCCCCATATAAATATACTCTTTATTACACATTTAAACTCCTTCTTACACCTCATTTTAATTTATATAAATGATCTTGTTTTGCTTTGGTAGTTTGTTTAGCACTTTTTTCAAGTGTTCTCCTTAACCTCTGTTAGATGTGATCTATGTCTTCTAGTGAAAAATATAGAATTTGATAAATTTAAAGCAATGGCAAAAGAAAATATTATGACAACACAGTCTTTTTTTCTCTTTAGTGTTAGCAGGCTATTCATTCATATGTTTTGAAGCTGAGTTTATGTCGTAAGCTGGTGGTAAAAGTTATCTTGTGAACATCCTTCCTATTATTCTCAATTTTTAATCACTTTTCATATTTTCTTTGGCTTTATGAGGACCTGTTTATAGATGTTTTATTTTTCTCGATGTAAATCTTCCATTTCATTCTTTAAATATTCATCAGATTCTCATAACTGTGATGTGAGTCCTCAGGGGTATTTGCATATCACAGTTGAAGATTGCTGTAGTTATGGATGTGAGTACACTGCAGGGACTACATTTACACCGACTCAGGATCTGTACGCAGCGTGAGCTGGACTACATCCAAATGTAGTCAGGCAGATGCTGTCAAGTGCAATAATAATGTGTTTCCTCATCTGGATAACTTATGTGGACACAGATTGTGTTTTATTGACAGGTGTAAATTGTTCCTTAGTTTGTCACTTTAACTATCATCACATGTTTTTAGTTTATCCAGTTTTTCTTCTTCGAGGGCTGCCATTGAAAACACATTTGAACCTTCTCTACCATGGAAGGAGGTAAGGATTTTACAGATATTACAACGCAAGCCTTGTACTCATCCGTGCAACTGAATGAGTCTTAAAAATGCATTTTGCGACGTAGAAAACCTTTTAGTGTTTTGTCATTATTGTTGTGTTTTTTCCTCTATTATTTAATCAAACATTTGGGGTTTCTGAGCAGCTGAGTAGACAGGTTTATATGAATAGGTTCAGCCTCTGGTATTATTCCATTGCATTGTCTTAATTACTGTTGACAGCCGGAAGGATCAGACAGCTGTGTAGCATAAGACTGAAATGATTACTCAACAGCTGATCAGCCTGGTGCAAACCAAAATGTTCAGTGGCCATTTTTGGCTCAGACTGTTGGGACAATGCATTACTGAAATTGCTGAGATGCTTGTTACAGGGTCAGCTGGCACATTACAAGACTTCAATAATATAAAGTTGAGGGTGATGAGATTGTGGCTTTGTAGATTCTAAGTTTAGAGATTAAAAAGGGTTATAAGGATTGGAAATTATCTGATTGTTTCATCACATAAAGGTGCAGTCATTTGTGCATTTTGTTTTCAGAAATTCATAACGTGGTTTTTGTTTTTTCACTTAATCACAGATATGTACTTGTGTAGTATTATATTAATGACTGACAAAATGTAATTGTAATAGGTTAGTGAGAAAATACATAGTTACATTACAGTTATTAAATAAATATGTGACATTATCCAAATTAATAAAAAAAAAATGTTTACGTGTATATATAGAATACGACATTAATTTTGTTGCTCTAAATCTTTTTGCTGTGCACGAAGGCCTTCTTTTTTGTATATTTAGCTATTAGTCACTGACATCGAAAAGCATCGAAAAAGCAACTGAAAAACAACTTTTTAGCCGCTGACGCCATCCGTACAATTAGTACATTTCTCAACTTTTAAGTGACACCAGATATGACCTATTTGGATGATCATAAGATTCATAATGAACGTGGAAACACTATCATCTTCTCCAAAATGTATTTGCCAGTAAAACCCACATAGTTTGACAAATGGCAGTAGTTGTAGACACTTGTTTCATGATATATTTTGCTGAAAAAATCACCTGCTCTCCTGTTTTCTCTGTGAACAATGTAAAATGTGGGGATAATATTCTAAACATGGTGATAAATAACTTAAGAAAGGTTAAATGTGGCCCCGGTGGCTCTCTGGGGGTGGCGTCCTGTGGCTCCTGCGGCCCGAGGTGGGGGTTGCCCTGTTGAATTGGCCCTGCCTTGTCGTGATTGCTGTTCTGGGCTTCGGGGTCTTTCACACTTGCATGTTTGATCGGGTCTCACCAGCTACTACTGAGTCTCATTTCAACGAATGATGGGACTCGCCAGAATGTGCTGAGAATCTCTCCACAATCTCTACACTAGACTCGTTTTCTTCTGCACTGGTGTCCTCCTCTGGCTTATTCTATTACATTGCATTCTATTTTGTACTATCAGGACATCCACGGTTGTGGTGCTCAGTGCCGATTGTTAAAAATTTTTTTTTTGTTTTGTTTTGTTTTGTTTTTGTTTGTTTTTTGTTTTTGTTTTGTTTTTTGTTTCTCCTTTTGTGCTGGTTTGGTTTTCTCCTCTTTTTCTGATCTACTTATTTATTTTTTAGTTTTTTATTGAAGGACAGTTGGTGGTTGGGACTAACACATCACCTTGCAGTCTTTAATTACAATAGCACTGCCTGTTGGTTACTGTCCCCATTCGTCCTGTCCATCCTGTCTAGCCTTTGTTTCCTCCGCACATCACTGAGGTGCAGCACTGCACTCACTGGCTTGTAAGGGAGAGTTCTAATGGGGGATGTCTGCTCAGCTTTCGGGGAGGACCGATGATGGTCACACACATGCACTAAATAGTCTAGTATATGTCTGCAAGACTGGAATATGTACTGATCTGAAGCAATGTTGACTCCCCCTCTGTGGGGTTAAAAGATATAAAAAATAAATAAATTAATAAATACATGAATAAAATAAGTGAATGAATAGAAAAATAAAATAAAATAAAATAAATAAAATAAATAAAATAAATAAAATAAATAAAATAAATAAAATAAATAAAATAAATAAAATAAATAAAATAAATAAAATAAAAATAAAAAATGAAAGCAAAATGCAAAAAAATTAGAAAAAGGAAAGAAAAAAAGGGAAAAGAAGAAGAAGGAAGGGAGGGAAAAAAGAAAACAACAACAAAAAAAAAACTCTATTTGTTACCTACTTTCCTATCTGCTCATTTGTTTTTAGTTTTTTTTTTTTTTCTTTTTTTTGTATATATGTCTATGTTTAGTACTTCAGTTATTGATTATTGGTATTGTTATCATTGTTATTGTTGTTATTTTATTTATCATCTTTTTTGTACTTTGCACTATATTACTACAAGATGTATTTAGGTTGTTGAGGAAGTGAAGAAGGGGTAGGATTAAATAAGCTTATGCTTCATCCTACTCCTTTTCGAACATGTCATTGTTATTATTATTATTGCTGTATTGAATATTGTTGCACTTTGCACATGTTCGAAATAAATCATTCAAATCAAATCAAATCAAATCAAATGTAGTTTAGTGTTTAAGCACTTTAAATAGGGAATGTGCAATTAATGGACAGGGACATTTCTATTTAGATGTGCAGTAATTATTATCTACTTATCTAACTCATTTTAAAGTAGTTTTAGGCCACTAGGTGTATTTTCTTTTATATCAGTATTTAATATGTTTTTAATTATGTTGACTGTGCATTGATTTGCAGTTTTTGCAGTGCATCTATGATGTTTTGTGTAAAATGGCAATGAATGATATATCCTATCCTATCCTATCCTATCCTATCCTATCCTATCCTATCCTATCCTATCCTATCATATCATATCATATCATATCATATCATATCATATCATATCATATCATATCATATCATATATCCTATCCTATCCTATCCTATCCTATCCTATCCTATCCTATCCTATCCTATCCTATCCTATCCTATCATATCATATCATATCATATCATATCATATCATATCATATCATATCATATCATATCATATATCCTATCCTATCCTATCCTATCCTATCCTATCATATCATATCATATCATATCATATATCATATATCATATCATATCATATCATATCATATCATATCATATCATATCATATCATATCATATATCATATCATATCATATCATATCATATATCATATATCATATCATATCATATCATATCATATCATATCATATCATATCATATATCCTATCCTATCCTATCCTATCCTATCCTATCCTATCCTATCCTATCCTATCCTATCATATCATATCATATCATATCATATCATATCATATCATATATCCTATCCTATCCTATCCTATCCTATCCTATCCTATCCTATCATATCATATCATATCATATCATATCATATCATATCATATCATATCATATATCATATATCATATCATATCATATATCATATCATATCATATCATATCATATATCATATATCATATATCATATCATATCATATCATATCATATCATATCATATATCATATCCTATCCTATCCTATCCTATCATATCATATCATATCATATCATATCATATCATATCATATCATATCATATCATATCATATCATATCATATCATATCATATCATATCATATCATATCATATCATATATCATATCATACCATATCATATATCATATCATTTATCATATCATATCCTATCCTATCATATCATATCATATCATATCATATCATATCATATCATATCATATCATATCATATCATATCATATCATATCATATCATATCATATCATATCATATCATATCATATCATATCATATCATATCATATCATATATCATATCATTCAAACTAACCTTCCTAGTACTGTTTGAATGAATCTATGAACTTAGTTGTAGACAGTTTTTCTCCCAGATGGTGTGACAGGGTCTGAATATGAGGTTGTGGCTGTGTACAGAGTGCAGACACAGGTGGACCTAGTGTGTCAGATAATGTATGTGTGCACTCCTCTGGCCTCTTTCAACACACAAACACACATATTTCTCCATCAGCTGGCCTTCTGCTCACATCTCTGTGTGCAGGGGGAGCATAGGTGAAACCAGCAGTGAGGGAAGTTATGTGTTTGTGTATGTGAGAGGCAGCGGAGGTGACGATGAAGAGACAGCTTGAAAAAGGAAGAGAAGCACAGGGGAGCCCTTCTGTTACCATCAATGTGGCCAGACGTGACTTTAGGACACACACACACACACACATGCATGCATGCACACACACACACACACACACACACACGCACAGACAGTGGTAGTATGTAACTAAGTACTTGAAGTATAGTAAATATGTGCAAATTTGACAAACTATAAATGGTAACATTTTAGGCCACTTCATACTTCTACTTTAATATTGTATTTTTACTCCACTGTATATTATCTGAAAGCTTTAGTAACTTTTTAGATTAGCATTATTTACTCCCCAATAATAAAACAAACATTTTCAACTGTTCATTTTTAATTTTTGTCACAAATTGAAAGTTTTAAAACCCAAATTGGATTAACAGGAAAATACACCATCAGTGTTGAAAACAGGACTGATGGAACACTGACATTCATGACACATTTCATTACACACAAATATATGATGGTATTTTATAATATCATGCATTGCTGTAGATTAAGTAGCAACAGAATCTTTAATGGGTCAAATGATCTCCATATGACTAATTTTAATCTTCATACCGTGATAATAATTTGATTAGAACAATTTCACATATTTTTCCTTTTTTTTGAAGGCAACTTTTTCTTGTGGTAGAATATCATGTGAGTATTAGTACTATGTTTCTTACACAACTTCACTTTTGCTGAAACATCTGGTCATTGAAAAACAAGCAGGTTCAAGTTGGTTGGACATATACTTTTCAAATGTATTTCTTTTTTTCTTTTTTTCTTTTTTCAGGACCTGTATACTACAAATTACATATTATACAAGTCAGACATTTTGTGTTTCTGAAGTATTTTATTTTCTTCATGACCTCCTTTAGAAACATACATGAGTAAACAGTTATCTTCTAACCACTGTACTGGTCTATTTTCTGTTTCCCCACAGAGGAAACATGATGAACTATTTTTGCAGAGCTCGTTCAATCAGTCACATCAGCTGTAGAAGAACACTATGGTAAGGTAGAGTCCTCTAGGTATGTTTTACTCAGTAGTGCGTGATCATCACATAAGTGCACCACATGGTGTATGTTTGTGAACTTCAGGCATGTCTAGATTTCCATTTGTGTATATGTGAGGGGGAGACAGAGTTTCTTCAAATGCATTTTTTGACTAGGCACTATTATTTCTAAGCAATCATTGATTATTTGATTCATTTTGATTTTTGTGTCCGATTTTTGGAAAATAGGAATGTCAGAGTTTTTGTATAAAAAAGCAAAATGCAAATCTCCAAATAGCATGAAGTCCTTCCTTTTTTGTGTAATTTGTTGCACTTTCCTTTCTGAATCATCTTTTGCCTTTATTCCTCCGGTTTTCTATTTGTCCTTTCCACTACTCTTCATACCCAAAAGATAAAAATGACTGAAATGTGTAAACGTTACATGCATATCTATGTCAGGGCCATTACACTGGACTGTGAGATGTGATCAGGTGTTGCTGTTATTTTGCCCATCTCTCAATCAGTAATCCTGTGTGCAAATGTAATTTGTCTTTTCCATTAGGGACCCCATGCTACAGCACACGGCCCCCTGGCCTTCTGTCCCGACAGCTCTTACTAAACTAGACCCCTGACTCCCGGTGGGTTAGATGGTGTGCTCCTGAATGGATCACACACACCCACCTCTGACACAGTGACTCTAGAGTGCAGAAAGTCTGTCCAGGTTGAACAGCAAACGCACACACATTAAGCTGAACTTCCAGCTTCTGTTTGTAATCACACCCCTGCCCCCATTCTCATGTGTCCTCTCTCTGCCCTCCTGCCACACACATGCCCCCATACCCCCCCATGTTTACGGCCCCCTTCACCTTCTGCAACACACCCCACCCCATCTACCGAACCATTAACTCCAGCCCCAGTTCCCCAGCTCCCAAAGCCCAGGGAAGCAGCAGCCGTGTCGGCCATGCAAGCACCCCCGTACCCCTTCAGCCCAACCCAGGTTCCTTTGATGTGGCTTCAGGAGAGAGAGGTCAGCCTTGCCCCGGAGACCCGCATAGAGGTAGGGACAGCTGCGGTCAGACAGACCCCATGCATGGGATACAGAACAAGCACACATGCACATACACGTATGCACACACAAGACAGGACAGAGCAGCTGCAGCCATGGTGTTGAAGGTGTGCTGTACAGCAGGACAGCTTGGGAGCCAGTATGGTCCAGCATGGCTCTGGTCTGTTCTGGGTCACCAATTTTGCACTCAGGTGTGAAATGTAGTCAGTAGAGTACCAGATGACCAGATAAAATTATATATACTCAAAACTGCCTAAAGTGTTAAAACCATAACCACAGTCACATTGTCTCATATCCTGTCATCTTTCCTTGTCTTATTTAGTTTTGTCTTGTATTGAATTTTGTTTTGGACTTTATTATACTTAAGAACCTGTATCACTCTATAACATAATAATTTTTTTGTCATACCTGCTTTAAATCACTTTTTAGGCACTTCAAATAACCTGATACCTTATATTAAAATGTGCAGAACATTCTGAGCTGTCAGTAGAATAAAGACTCATCTGTACTGAAACATTGTGAAATGTTATGCCCTGAGGTCCAATTCCAAAATTAACTTGTGAAAATACATTTTACTTTGTGTAAATTGAAATTTGGAGATTGCATATTGATTTGGTAATATGTTTACTAGGAAGTAAACGATTTCCCAGTTGTGGGATCAATAAAGTACTTCTATTCTATTCTATTCTGATTGTTCACAAAATCATACAAAACAACCAAATAAATAGACAAACAATGTTTAAAACATTATTTGAGTACATTTGTTGTTGTTTTTTTACTTTCAGGAAATATAATACCGTGTACCAATATGTGGTAGATATATTGAAGATCACTTTTTTCAAAAGCATATGTTTTGTTTTTCTCTGCATGCATGTCTGTATCACATGCTACCATATGCTTGTATTTCTGTGCATAAGCCATGTTCACATATGTAGCGTGTGTGCTTATGCCTTCTGCTCATGTGCAGACAGGTTTGCACTCCCCAAAAACACCCTGTCCCCTGACCCTCCAAAGCACAAACACACACACAAACTGTCCTCTGACCTAAACCCCCCACCCCATCACACACGCCCCCTCCCATGTGGAGCAGTCTGGTTTTTCAGGTTGTTCTATAGTGTGCATCTGCCCCATAAGTAAAGGCTCAGGAGTGGATGTAGATTCACTTTATTTTTGCAGGAAAAACTAAATACTATAATCAAGGCGATAATATGCATAATTTCTATTGTTTTATTGAGCAAATGAAATTATTTTAGCTTCGTATTTAATCAGGCCCTAGTGGTTTGTCAATTTTGTACATAATAATAGTTGTATTTAAATACTTCTATTTAAATATTTATTCATTAATATTATTCATTCATTTTTGTACATAATTCATAGTTACAATGGAATTAATTTTCATTACGGAAACTATAAAAGTGTTAGATTATACAGAGCTCTGTGCATGGTAAATTCTTAATTGTAATTTTTCCATGTTGCAGGTGCCTTGAGTTATATTATGTTAACAAACATGTGACACTAATTAGCATCCAGCAGTCAAATTTCAACCAGCTGCATACCCATCCCACCCTCACCTATGGTGGTAAAAAAAAACCCAACACCAACAAAAAAAGCCCATACTTGTCTTGTAATGGCATGTTTGTTTTGTCAGTTAATTTTAATAATTTATGATGATGATTTTACACATTACCATAGCATTACGGTCTCTATTGTCCCCATGCAAACTTTCTGGTTTGCACACATGCCATGGCAAGATTTTTTTTGTGTGTAGCCAGAATTATTTACGATTGCGGTTAAAAGCAATAACATTATAGACCAGCATTTAGCAGCTGCAGTTAATGTGGGAGACATATTGCACAATGGTGGTAAAGAGGGAGCAAAGCCACAAATTACAAACTCTTGATTTATTTTTTCTATATATGTCTGTTACAACACTTTTTAATCTCATTTCTTGGCAGGGTCTGCAAGACAAAAAAGAAAAAAGCAAAAAAATTAGGGATGGTATTTTGTGTCATCATAGGGTGTGTGGGAATTCAAATTAAAAGGAGTCAGTTAAATATAGTTCTGTTATTGTTATAGTCTGTGAGAAATGTTTTGAGTGAATTGAAGGCGTGCATTTTTCTGACTTTGCAGACAGATGTTACCTGCGTGAAGTATTCAGTGCAGCCAAAACCCCATCCTGCCTTCAGTAACACCCACCTCTCTAGACTGTGTGACATGACGAGGTAGATAAATTCTCTATCTCTGTCTCAAACTCACTGACAGTCCTTCTTTGTCGCCGCTCGTTCGACTGCATGCTGGAGTTCACTGGGTGCCATCAGCGTATGTTGTGCTCAGTGGTCACATCAGTGGAGCAGTGGGAAGATGACAGAGACAAAGGGAGAGGGGAACTATGAACTTTTTTTTGTCCAATGGGAGCAATGCCATGACTGAGGTGTGTCCTTGACATGTAGCTGAACTCATGCACAGAGACAAATGATACATGGCCTATAGCTGCATCCACACTACATACAGTAAATATAGTGAAAACAAAGATTAAAACTATAGCTATGGATGAAAACATAATTAAATCTACAGAAATTACAATAAAAGCAAGACTTTTTAAATTCAACATGTCATGACAGAAACTAAAAACAAGTTAGCATAGTTATCCTATTTCATTTGCTTTGTGGTTTGATTTGATTTGATTTGAATGATTTATTTCGAACATGTGCAAAGTGCAACAATAATAATAATAATAACAATGACATGAAAAAAAAAACAAAAAACAAAACCAAAAACCAAAAAAACAACAACAAATGAGCAGATAGGAAAGTAGGTAAAGTAGGTTTTGTTGTTTGTTTGTTTTCTTTTTTTCTTTGCTTCCCTACTAGTATAAGTAAATATGAAAAGCAATAGACAAGTTCCAGATTTTACTGAGTAATTGTTTAGTTGATTTGATCATAATTTACTGTATAGTGGTGCAATTTTTCTCAGTGTATCTGTGGAATGGAGGTTGTACAGTTCAGTGGGCTCAGGGTCATGTAGTGTCTCTTCAGATGAAGGTTGATAAGTCGATGACACGTCTTCATTTTATAACAAAAATGGAAAATGGGCTGTACTTATATAGTACATTTTATACACCAGTTAGTGCCTAAAGCGCCTTATAATTCTTCACATTCACACACACTAGTAGACGGCTGCTGCCGATACATTGGTGGTGCCTGACCCTACTGGGAGCAATTTAGGGTTCAGTGTCTTGCCCAAGGACACGTTGACAACCAGAGGTTGGACATGAACCATCAACCCTTCAGTCATTGGACGACCTGCTCTACCAACTGAGCCACAGCCGCCCAGAAAAATACTGGTCTCATACAGGCGCCATGTCTGCCTGTTGGCTAATATGAAGCCCCTCTGTATGAAGCTTCAATCCCCTTTATTTGAAGCTTTTTCCTTCTATACTGTAGGTTTGGTTGTTTACCAGTGATGTATAGGCTGACCCGAAGTGAATGGATGCCTGCAGTTACAGGTCATTGGAAAAAAGAAATGGTCGGGTCGTTTGAGATAAACATTAAAATAATCTGGTAAATCATTGTAATTTAAATATTGGGTCTAGTTTTCTATTATTAAAGGGATAGTTTACTATTTTTCACATGGGTTTGTATGGAATCAGCATCTTTAGGTCCACAACCTGTAACACCCATAGAGACATTTGAACCTGGTTTCCACGGAAAAGAAAACACTTTAAAAACCTCAGTGAATTTGTCCCAAACCTTACTTTTCTTGTATGTTTCCAGAGCTTCCACTCTCCCAACTTTATTTTCTCTCTTGCTCCCTCCAGACCGTAGGGTACTGATGTTATAATATGTCACTTTCATGGGAATTCAGCCAATAAAGCGTATGTATTAAAGGGATTGTTCACTATTTTTCACATGAATTTTTATAGAATCAGCATCTTTACTCTGGTGCACCCACAGTGATTTACCCCTGACAGTGTCCTCTGAGCTGAGTTCTGGTCCAGTTTTGGTCAAAGTGAAAGTAGTCCCGGCAGGTTTCCTGGGGTCAACAGAATACAATGTGTTTCTTCTCAAAACAATATGTGTTTGAATGAGTGATGAACACATACAAGGAACAAATAGTGACACCTGATGTTGTTTAGCTATTATTCTATTGTACTTTGTATTGTTTCTGTGTTTTGTTTTGTTTTGTTTTCTCTCTTCCTCTTTAAAGCAAATGCTCTTGGAAACAAAGGGAGAAGACAGACAATTAAAATCCAAGGACAATTGAGATATATACAAAGGAAGAAAAAAAGAGAAAACAGTGGTATAAAGATGGAATGGATTTTGTTGTTGTTGTTGTTGTTTTGTAAAAAAAAAAAAAAAAAGGGGGAAAATGTGCAACCCCTGATTTGTTTGTTTATAGTTAATGTGTGATATATGTTCTCTGCAAAACCCAATAAAAATCTGATTTAAATGAAAATGTGATTTCGCATTGATAAGAGACAGGGCAAATCAGGTCAAATGTGTGTGAGAGGGTAGGGTTTGTTGTGCCTCTCGCCACTTGTTATTGTCTTTTTATTTTACAAAAAAGTAAATAAGCTGTTATTTCAAGTTACAGTTTTATTTTCTCAGAACACTATAATTACAACATTTCTACATATATATATGGTTTTGTAAACATACTCTTCCTGTAAAAACTACAGCTATATTCAATTAAATATTTAATACAAAAACTTTTTCAAATAAACAACTTTGGGTTGCATTTTCACCTACATATTTTTTTAGGTTCTAATTTTACAACTTTTGGGTATTAATTCTATTCCTAGTGAGCCAAAATTCAAAGCTCTCAATTTACCACTAACTCTATATTTAACCTAAGGTCACAAGGTTTCGGTAGCTGCCAAAAAACAAGACAATCTGGATACAAGCAGAAATGTGTTTTCTAAGAAGGGTGTCTGGGCTTTCCCTCTCTCTTAGTGATACAGTGAACAGCAGGGTCATCTGGGAGGAGTTGACAGTACAGCCACAGCTCATCCACATTCAAAGGAGACAGTTGAAGTGGTTCAGACATCTGGCTGGGATGTCTCTCGGATGTCTCCATAGTGAGTTTTTCAGGCACGTCTAACTGGGAAGGTGACCTCACGGACACACAGTGGTGCAGTAGTTAACACTGTTTGTGGATTGGAAACCAGTGCTGGCCAGTTAAGACCCCCTGTCTGCAGTTTGCAGGTTCACTCCATATCTCCTGCAGTCCACAAACACACTACAGTCTATGTGAACTGATCGCTCTAAATTGCCCTTTGATATGAATGTGACAGTAAATACAGTAGTTGTTTGTCTGTATCTGCATTGGTGACGCCAGGGCAGGGGTCACCAATCCTGGTCCCAGAGGGTCGGTATCCTGCATGTTTTAGATGCATCCCTCTTCCAACACACCTGATTCAAATGATAAGCCTATCATCCAGCTCTGCAGATGCCTGATAATGACCGTCAAGTGGGGTGAAAGACCAAAACATCTAAAACCTGTAGGATACCAGCCCTCGAGGACCAGGATTGGTGACCCCGCCCCCGCCCCCGCACTAGGGCGTACCTCATGTTTGCCTGATGTCTCCAGCACCCTGCCAGAGAATTAAGCAGATTTAGTTCATTCAAGTGCTGTATATTAGAAACCCTATAATTAATATAAATACTTCTATAGTTTCATTTTCTTGTTGAATTGTCTTCAGGATTCAAGTTTATGTTTTATTATTTACTGATTCCATTCATTGTTTTTCCTTCTTGTGTTTCCTGTTAGTTTCATGGTCACTTTACAAATAAACCCTCTATATAATTACATTCTGAGGTCAATTATGTGTTGAATTAAAGACTGAATAAAAACTAATGACTAAGTAATAAAAAAAAGAAACCCTATTAAAAACCTCAAAGCTATAATAACTGACATGCACTTCTACAGTACATGTCTGCAGCCCAGTTGCATTGGACAGTTTGCTTCAAGGATACAGCTGTGCAGTGTGCCTTCCTTGATAATCTCTGCCTTTCTACGCGGCTCTCATCTATGAAGTAAACCCATCTGTTAGAGGCTGGCACTATGTACTTTTCTTATTTATAGAACAGCTGGAAAAGAGCAGTGTAGTCCCCTCAGAGTGCAGCAGCTCACTGCTGGGGCTGCAGTTGGTTTTAAGAAACACCATGACAACAAATTTCTACTTTTCGTGGAATTTGGTGAATGTTTAATTTAGGCCAGAAATATTGTCTCCAGAGGGAGGACAGGAAGGATATGTGTTACTGTCTCTTCTGTGCATGTCTGTGAGTTTGAGTCGAGCACATCTGTCAACATCTGGGTGCACAGACTGTGTTTGGCTTTCCAACAACTGGGTGAGATCAACATCAAAAACACACAGTTTGAGTACAGCCAGAGGACACAGCAGCAGCAACCCTCCTCTAAAGCACACACTCGAGTGTACACACCCACACACCCACTTCCAACTGATGGCCCCTGAGGGCCCCAGTTTCTGATCCTGCCACTTCCTATTTCTGGTCTGTGCCTCCTTTAGTTCCTTTCTTAGACACATTTTCTGTACCTCTCTCTCTCTCTCTCTCTCTCTCTCTTACTTTCTGTCTGTCTTTGTCTTTTATCTACACACTCCAACACTGAGACACATTAACGCTTTATGTGTAAATGTGTTTTTCCCCAGGCTACACCCTCCTTAGAGAGGCACAGGAGGAATCGTCCTCGCCTTCGCAGAACAAACTGCTGTCTAACATCTGTCTTCGGGAAAAGACACAGATGTGAGAAAAGATATGTGTCAAGGGAGGAGATGTCTCTCACTCATGTTTTTCTTTCAGAAATCTCTATATCCCAAATGTAAAGTATGTAAATGTTTGATAAAATCATCTTACATTGAGAAATTCATCTATTTGACTAAATGTTATATTTTTCTTTATTCTTTGAGGCCATATTTCTGATTCATTTGTGGCCCGGAGATACAGTTAATTATAACATTTATTAATCTGTTTCCTCGTTTTGAATAATGTGTGTGCAGACAGACCAGCCTCTTTCCCCAAAGCAGAAAAATGAAAACATATTCACTGACTTTGCTTGTTATTGACTATGGTGTCACTTACTGTAAATCACTACACACATCAGTGCTCTTCTGTTAATAGTTCTATGATGGCAGATTGAAAAAACCCTCAAAAAAGTTTTGAAGAATTTTATTAAGAAAAATATTCAACACATTAACAGTAGTACTGGGCTGGTTAAACCTATTCTACAAGATATAGTTTAGCAAAAAAAAGTAAATCTGCTTGCTTTTGGCTGTTGTTTTTTTTTATTGAAGATATTCAATAACTTTAGTTTTATACACAACAGTGTCAACAGAATCACTTCACACATTAATGTCCTTCTGTTGGTTTCATTGGGCTTTATTTTTTATTATATTATTAATGTTTTTAGTATAAAGAATATCTTTTTAATTTTGCACTCCTCTTACAGCCAGTTCCACATGGAAAAGTATTTTATTTGTTCAGCCAGGAGGATGTTTTGATGAAAATAGGATTATCATTTGTTTTTTTAAAGGCACTGCTTGGATTTTATTGTTTTAGTAATGAGTTGTTCATGAATTGTAAAAATCTGTAGATGACTTTATAACTTAAAGAAGGTGTAGTGCACATGTTTTAGAGGGAGGGGCTGTGTATATGTACACTTACTTTGTTACCAGGAAAATAAATCCAATATGGGAATCAACTGTATCTCAAATCCATGAATTAATCACCATATGGTCTCAATGTATTTTTTCTTCTTCTCCACAGTCCCTAAAGGTCTGTGCACTCGTCTTTTTTCAGTTTCTATACAATTCAGTCATGTCATTTCTTTCTGACTCCTATCAGTGACAACATTTGACATATTTTGGAGCTCTCAAGCAACCAAATATGCTTTGATGGGATTCAATGATAGCAGATTCTGCTAAATATTATTTATTATAAATAACCATATGATTCAGGTAATTCATATGGGATCATCCTGTCATCTGTAATCTTTTATTACAGGGGGATTTGGGAGATAAAATCCCCTCCAAAAATATACAAACAAATACAGCATCATCAGCCCATGTCCAGTTGTTGTTTACTTGGTCAGTGGCTGGAAGCCTCACACTGGGGAGGGCTGCTCCATGTCTTCCCAGTGACAGCTCACCATATGGGGGGCAGTGGACGTTCTCTAAGCCCTGTGGAAGTCCACACACATGGATCTCACAAAAACAGCTAAAGCACCCTGGCAGATGCCACCTCTGTGGTTTCCATAGTACACACACACACACATACACACACACACACACACATACACACAGTGGACACGTGTACACACTCATACAGCCAAATCTGCTCTAACATCACAGCCACAGTATACCCATCCAGATGATCAAGCTAATTGTGTCCTACTGTTTGATGGTGAGTGAACATGTTGTGTTTTTATTTCCAAAGCTGCTCTGCTGTTTACAAAAGAACATTTTTGGGCCATATTTGCATGTTGTTGTTTGGAAAACCCTAGTTCTCAATGGCAGAACAGAGGATGCCCTTACAGTGACCTAGATCAGACATCAGGATTTGATGGTGTGATTTCTGCATAAATAAAGCTTTTATACCCAGAAAAAGTATGTTCTTACATCTGTGTTCACTGGCAGATAATAGCTCTTTGTCACTTCTTAAATGGTTCTAATTAGGGTGGTTCTTAAAACTGAAAGTCAGAATGTCTAAGTTCCAAGTCCTGAAATGAATTGGAGTAGTTAAAAAAACTCTTGTGGTGAATTTATTCATCCCTCATCCACCTTGAAGGTTCACCTTGAACATCCCTAAAATGTTTGTCTGGGAGTAAACAGACAGTACAAGGGTTACAAGGAGAAGGAAAATAAATCATAACGTGAGAAATTATATCAAACTAATTATTTTATGAAAACAGAAGGTAGTCAATGGTAAAGAAAATCATAAGTGACAGTAAACATCTTTTAGATTTAAAATATTTCTCACACAGACTTCTTGATGTCAATGTAATAAACAGTCCCAGTATCTCTTCTTAAGAAGGAACAATATTTTCTCTTGGAGCAATGAAATAGCAGCGGTTCACTGCTGCTATGCTTTATAGATTAAGGTATATTGTTTTGTTTTTTTTTACTATCACTTTCAATGAAAATGTGTCTTTATCAAAGTAAGAAATTACTCACATTCTGTATTTAAAAGAAAAAGTACAGCTACTTAAACACAGCTTTTTGCCATGAATGAAACAATACTTATTTAACCAGGCAAAGTTATAAAAGTTTGGGTCTGACCACAATCCTGAACTGAATTGTAAACATCTGGGGATTTGTAAAAAGAAGAATTCAATGAATTTTAACAGGTGAGGTAAAATTAAATGAAACATGACTGTATCCGTTTAGTTTGGAAAAGTAATGAGTCTATTTTGAGAATGTAAGAAGTATAAAATACAGATATTTATGCAAAAATGCAGGGAGTAAAAGTTGCCAGAAAACTAAATAAAGTAGTGATACCTAAAAAAAATCTACTTAAGTACAGTAATTGTTTTTTTTTAACTTGCCACCTCTGCTTAATAACACTGCTCTACAATTTTTATTTTATTTTTTATTTTTAGAAACTATCTACTTCAGACGTGGTAACATTTCATTAGTTTTATTCCGGAGGCATTTTCCTTGTAGACTTGTAGCAAATTACTTTTAATAATAAATACACTCATTGTATCATTTTATTGTCACAAAATCATAACATATTACATTATATTTTTTAACATACAGTAAAGTAGGGGGTAAACACTGGGTGTGATGTTACTGGATGAATGAAAAGGGCCAGTGTATTGCAGAAAATTATTTATTTCTTTGAATTTTTAACATCTTTGGAAATGTTTGTTGTAATGTAAGTGCATATCATACATAGTGTCTGTAGTTGTTAGATATTTTATAGGTCCAATTTGTGAAACTACAGTACATGAATACAGTATTGATGATTATGGTGTCATGGTATGCTATCACCTGGAAAATATAAATATAATGCATGAATGTAAATGAAAACCTTTAACAATATTTACTAAATGTCCAAAAAAGAGAAGCATGTAATGTTTATTATACCAATAAATCACAAATAGGATTTATTTATTATCACAAGACGACATGAGAAGTCATTTCATAAACATGATTTAAATATGTTGTTTTACAGATATTTTCATTATTATTATATATTGCCCCTTAATCCCGTAGTAAATTTTAAACTTCTTGAGTTTCCTGGTGTGTCCACACATTCTGCATTATGTTTCTTTTAAAAAACATTTTTTTTAATTTTTAAATTCACCCATCTGTAGTTGCCAAAAAGTCTTTCTATAGCAGTTTTGCATAATTTGTGCCACACCTGAAAAACTATCTCTTACTGATGAAAAAACTTTTAATCAAAAGCGAAGATTGTGTTGAAATTGTGGTTTTTCCATTTTTTATCCACAAGTTATTTTTACACAATTTGAGAGTCAATGGAAAAGTGACTACCATTAGTGAGGGTGAGGTGAGGGCAGCGGGCTGCGATCTGCAACTTCACCACTAGATGTTAGAAATCTTGCAGAGTATATCTGAACTGTTGTCGCTTTAATTGTCTATGGTCTCTCTCTTTTGCTCTTTCACTGAAAAAAAGCCCTGCTCATGCAATTTACTAGTCCTGAATAATGAAAGTGTGGCTCCCTCCATTTAGCCTGAGGCCTACAGCACTAACATCTGGGCCATTTGGCAGGCTGGCCACCATTGCCCTTGTTGGAAAGGCTCTTCAACACTGCTCCAGATGCAGAAAAGGGAGGCCCAGCACACACAGATGGAGACACACATACACAACAAGGCTGGCAACTGCAAATACAGTGTCCACAATGTGAGCAAAGCACATATATTCACATACACGTTGGCACCCTGCATTCTGCACACAGGAGAGCAGCTGTGCACTCATGCATACAGATGCAAGCACAAATACAGATGTGCAAGGAGGTAAAGTCACAGTAAGCTACAGACAAATAAATACACACATGCACACACACACACATTAATCCAATCTAGCACCCAGATGGAGACAGAGTGGCAGCTGATGTGGTGGGCAGAGCCGGCGCATTGTTGGCACAGGTAACATGTTCTCAACAGCTGGCGCAGGTTAGGCATTCCTGGGAATTGGAGCCACAAGGCAAATGTTCCCGCTGGCTTGGGGGCTGGCGCTGTGGCAGACAGGCTGGCAGCCTGGCACACAATCACCCATACACACACTTTACGCAAAATAGATGAATCTGAGGGAAATAACCACACAAATTCTGCAGCAGACACACTCAGGTATGTAGGCGAATGGGTGTTATACAGTTATTGTGTACATACACATGAATGTCAACAAGAAGTTTGAAATACTTCCAACTAAAGTGGTCATTTAGCATGAATTAATCTGAGCATTTCTTCAGAGGTTAAAGGTGCTGTGTGGATGCCCTTCCTTTTGAAGTGTGTAGAAGAGCATACGGTTACAAACAAACAATTGATCCCCCCCCCCCCACGCACCTGAGCAATATGTATGCTAGCATCATGGAAAATGATTCAAAACAGCTAATTCTAAGTCTATAGAAAGCATATTGTTTTCTATTTTACGGTGATTATTTTTCTATGAAAGCATAATTAGGTATGTTTTATTCAACTTAAACAAATAGAGTCCACTAAATTTTACTCATTGCACCTTTAATTCCACTATTTTAGTCAATTAATGAATCTAAAATGACAGGAATAAAAAAGACTTTGAAATGCTTCTGACATAACCTAATATCTTGATGTATCTGGGAAAAAAATGGTGAAATAATGATACAGAACAAACACATGTAGCAATGAAACAGAAGAAAAGTAGGTATGATAATAAAGGTCAGATATATAAATTGTATTGCTCTAATGATGAGTTACTTAATAGTTTTATCTCCATTCACATGTAAAGAAACTGATCTGGTGCCATGGAATAATAAAAAAAAAACCTCACAAGTACCACAACTGTTTGCATCATCTACTATACTTTGTCATCCACTCGCTTTCTTCTCAGTGCGTCATTATGTGCCTGTGCATGTTTTTTTTTTTTTTCTGTTGTTGTTTCTGTCCTCTTTGTGGAAGTGTATTAGCCCTTTCACTGCCTGGGGGCTAATTTCCTGCCGCAGCTGTTGGCTAGTTTCTCTGACATCTGGACTGGGGAGAGACAGACAGGCAGGCAGGCAGAACAGAGGCTACAGTAACTCCTTTCATTTCAACATAATCTCTGAGATCACTGTGATCTTACAATAAAGATTTGAGGAGATCACACTGCTCTATTTGCACTCTTGGCCTGAAGAAGGCTGTGAGGAATCTGCTGTGCTGTATTTATTTAAAGCTCTGTGTTTGCCAGTGTTTCCCCTTCTGCCTCCATCTCTCCACATCATTTCTGTGCAACTGTTTAGCATCAGAGAAGAATATTATACGTTCAGGGGTGGAACGGAACACTAACTAGATGTTTATTTGAAGTATGTGTGTTCTTTATATGATTATTTCCTTTGTATGTTAGTTTATACATCTAATCTAATATGTCTCTGTGCCCAATATTGTCATTTTTACTCCAGTACTCTGATAAAAAGCTATCAATCTGTTAGTCCTTTCCATATCCAGGCTGGGTGAGATTTCTTGTGTTAAATCAAATTAATCTGCAGGCTTCACTCAATGCTTTTCCATTAAGTCCTTTAAGTTTCAGCTTTGATTCTTTTTCAGATGACAATTTTTCATCTTCATCCATTCCAATGAAAAACCACATTTCTCTCTTCTCTCTGTCCCTCTTCTCTCTAAATTAACTTTTTAAAAATCTGGATTAACTGCAAAATACATTGTTAGAAAGATACAAATAAACCTGTTTTCTGAGTTTATAGAAACTTTTTTAGGCGTATGTGACGTTCATAGGACACTGATGCTACAAATGTGTGTTGATTGTAAAGAATATGATGCATTACTGTAGATTAATCTATCATTAATGTGTAAAATTAGTAAGAACTGGGCATACACTCAAGCATATACTGTACATCAGCAAAGTGCCACAGACACAGTAATGAGGGAGCAGAAACTTCGCACTTCACTGCATAAAATGAGTCCAATAAGTGGTTTAATGTTACATGGCGGCACAGAAGAATGACACATCACTACCTAAAACATCATTACACCTTAAGTTTTGAACCTCCTTGTTGTTCTAAAATCATGTATTATAATTGTCATTGATTTTCTCCTTTTATAACTGGGGAAGAGGAGACAATTTAACAATACTTTAACCTATTATAGTCTTAATAAAACCAGCCCATTCTTTATATATTACAGGACTGTTCAATTCCTCATGTTAAATACAACACTAATAAGAATAAGAACAAATTGAGTTTATTATAATGTACTTTCCATTCAGGAGTATCTCAAAGTATTACAGTGAAAGAAATTTTGGAACTTATATACACCATAAAACACCTTTTTTTAATGGCTCAATCACTAACACAGCCTTTGTATAAAGAGAAAATATATTTCTCTGCAGAAAAACATGGGATTTGAGAGTTTGTTTTTTATTCTGGTTAATGCTAACTGACTTATGTTGTTACTTTAGGAAAGGAATAGATGGATTAAAATGCTATAGGCTACTACTACAGCTGTTATTTAGTTTGAATTCCTAGGGTTATTTTTCTTCTGTCTCGTTACTTTTCAATACAATACCACCTTTTGATGTTAACTACTATCTGAAGACCTGCTTCATTTTCAACCATTTTGGAAGATTTTGTGCTGACAATCTTTAAACTTTAATATAGAGTCTCTGCATGACAACATCCATTATTCAACAGGAAACGTTTGATTTAAGATCTCTTTGTCATGAGTTACCTGGCCAAGAGAGTAGCACTGACATTGTTATAAATAAACACACAAAAACATTTCATACACTACTAATGACTAAATATTATATCTATTTAATTTATTTGATCATTTAATTTTCAAACTGATCATGAGGTTCATGTGAAAAGTGGAGATTATCTCACCAGGGTTACTCTGGACATCCATCCATCCATCCATCCATCCATCCATCCATCCATCCATCCATCCATCCATCCATCCATCCATCCATCCATCCATCCATCCATCCATCTGATTGTTTGTCCGCTCATCCGTCCGTCCATTAATCCAAACCATTGGCAGAATCTGTGGTCATACAGTGAAGTAGGACACAGAGTATAGTGGTGAACATGTTTTCTATGGCTACTTATAAAACATAAAGCACACTGATGGACCATACTTACTTTCTTGGATACTGTACAGGTGTGTTCATAAGGAGCAGACCACTGCAGTCCATTAAAGGTATCAAGCTTACAGAGATGAGATGTGAAAAACCCAAATAAAATGTCAGTTTGTGAAAAATATTTTCTTACCAGTGACAAAATCTAAACACTGACATGTAATAACATTTAAATGCCAGGTTCTTCAGTTATTGTAATCTTACAAAGATTATTAAATGTCTTTTAGACCACTGTGAACTTATGATCCAGATTGATGGTCTACAACACAGGTGTCAAACTCCAGTCCTCGAGGGCCAGTGTCCTGCATGTTTTAGATATTTCCCTCTTCCATGTGATTCAGTTTAACCCTTTAACTCCTGAGAACTAACAAAATAACTGGTAACATGAGCAAAGTAAGACACAAATGGCAGAAAATCAAAAAAAAAAATTAAAAGAACCAAAATGTAGAAAAATAAACAAAATGAACAAAAAACTAATAAATATTTACAAAATGACAAATAATGTGGAACATTTTGGGGAAAAAATTACTAAAGAAGAAAACTAGTATTGACATTTGGTCACAGTAATTAAAAAAAAAAAGGTGAAATAAAATAATTTAAAAAAAAACACCTCCTGCTTTTTGGGATCTTTTCCATGCACAAAATAAAGTAAAACAATTGAATTTTTCTGAATATTTAAACAAAATAATCCATTCAGAATGCATCAGCGCTGACACTTAAAGAGTTAATAACCAGCTCCTCATCAGACTGATAATGATGCAATGGCCTCCAGGTGTAATGGAAGAGGGAAACATCTAAAACATGCAGGACCCCAGCCCTCGAGGACCGCAGTTTGACACCCCTGGTCTACAAGGAGGAAGGTCATCAAAGTAAAATGAAGGCTATCTGTTGACATTCACAACAAACAGACTTTAGTCCAGAGATCAAAGATGAACATGATGCTTCCTTACGGTTGTAAAACCAGCCACAAATTAGATTTTTGTCTGGAGCATACTCTAAGGACAAGAAAGAGAAAAAGTGAATTTGGAGTGGAAAAACCCCTAAATGTCCAGCAGGGGTGTTTGTCAGTGGCAGGATGACTGGCCAGATGTAGAGCCCCCCCACCACTCACTGCCACACACTTACACAGATACACGCACACAGCCTGTTGGCTTGGAGGCGCCATTAACCAATTTAGCTTCCAGATGTCCATCATACAGCCACAGCCAAAGCTGCACAGCTCTCTACATGCTTCACACACATGGGTGAGAACATCCCACATACACACACACACACACACACATTACTGAGCTGTGATATGCTGCTGCTGGGACACAGGAAGATACATATAGAATGGCAAGGACTTTTGATGCATACAAGAAGCATTCACTTTAACACATTACAGACTAGAGCTCAGAGTGGTAGTGCTATATGAGTGTGTGAGAGTGATATTTGATTGACAAGCTCACATCCTGATAAAACTGAGGCTGGCTTTTTGATCATTTCTAAAATGATCCTCCACCATCTGGAGATAAGCAAGTTAAATACACAGTTGTTTCTCCTGATGTCTAGTCCCTCTGAGACATCAATACACAAAGACAAAGTCGTGCATTAAAACGTGTGCTCTCTCAGACACATGCACACCCAAAAGCCTGCGCACAGAGACACACATGTAAATTTAAGCATGCACTACACAAACGCATATTCACTTTCCCGAAATGGACAGATGCTGCACCTCTAGAGGCACAGAGACCCAGCAGCTGTTCCCCAGCCAGTCAGATGGGCTACCATTGATAGTTCATGAATATTTTACACTCAAAATGGCTGCATTCCAGACCGCCTACAACAGCAGCCACAGTGGGCCAGATGATCAGATCATTAAACTATATGGACTGACTTCCTCCCACAGTCAGCTAAATAAACAAAAAAGTTATAAAGATGTTTCTTGGACATCATAACATGACAATGTTTGCAAAAAGTTTCAATTAGTGGGGTTGAGTTTAAGGGCCATGGACCTATAGTTCTGACTTCACTATGGTTTCATATATATTTTCCTTTCATTCACACCCTACCTCAGTGTTATATATGCTAAATCTAGAGCTGAGAAAATGTTACAGAACATTTTTTCCAACTCCACCTGCGTAGAGTGTCAGTTTGACTTTACCACCTACAATTTCACTTTGGAAAATTAACTTTCTGAATGTGTAAAGGCAGTGGTAGGAAATAGCAAAAGGGCATTTATTCATGAACAGAGTTTAACTTGTACTTAAGTATTTAAATTTTATGTGAGTTTATTGTTCTAGTCCATGCTCACATTGTTCTTTATACTTCAAAACATCTGTGTGACAGCTTTATTCATTGTTAAAATTAATGTTTAACAAAAGAGATAATAAAAGACTATAGTAGCATAATGCTTACACTCATGGTCCTTTGATATTTATAATCCAATGATGATATATATAATAATGCATTTTAAAATGATGAAACCAGCACATAGCACATTATACGGCACATCTATATACTTATTTATTATAGCCAAAAGTTGACTGAATTTCTTTTTCTGTCTGTAATTTAAAAAAACTAAATAAACGTATGATAAACAAGTGGGCGTCTTCTTATGATAAGTTACTTCTTGCTCAATTTGTCTTTCAAAAACCAAACCTGAGCCAGTCATTTCTTCACAGTGTCTGATATCTCCACTCGTCTTCATAATAACAGAGGCAGGCATGAGAGGAGAGAGGCTGTGGGAGATAATGGCTGAATGACACAGGAAGGAAAAAAGAAAGGGGTGGACAGATGTGTGAATCTGTGCCCCAGGGCCAGTCACATTACACCGTCATGAGCAAAAACAGAGGCAGAATATGTGTGCTGGAAACACTGAACGCCTCCCATCCTCAACCCATAATAGATATTTGTCTTCCTCCAGCTGAGGTGAGCATTCCCATTACAGGCCCAAACATCCCAAACCCCCAAAAAGGATAGACAGAAAGAGAAAATTAGATGCTGCCCAGCATGTCAAAAAGTCAGTGCAAGAAGAATTGACATTCTTTGCTTAACACGACCTAAACAGACACCGAAAGCATCTACTGATCTGAAATGGTTAATAATTTTTGAACCACTACTGTAATCCTATAAATATATATATATATATAATTCAGGTAAAATGGAGTTTATCACCTTTTCAGTATAATCACGTCTTTCTTTAGATGTTCAGAGCAGGGGCGTGGCTATGGGGGGGCTGAGGAGGGCACTGCCCCCCCAGGGACAAGTTCTGCCCCCCTGAGAAATGCCCTGTTGAGCCAAAGAAAATTGGCCAGAAAGAAGGCCACGATTTATGATCTCTGTTTGCGTTTTGTATTAATAGAATAAATGCTGGTGGTGATTTAAAAAAAGCATTTGTCTGCAAAGTTTAGCGTTTTCATTATGTTTTGTTATCGTGCCCCCCCCCCCCTGTAACCTTAAGGGGCAGAACAATTATCAAAGCTGTTTTCCGGTTGGTTCATTTGAATAGGGGGCTTGTCAGTCCTCCTCCATTCAACTAGCACTAGCACAACGCTATGTTTCTGTTCTAGCTCTCCTGTAGGAATCATATAACCTGACTCACGTCATCTGGCTGCGTTAAGCTACACTCACACAACGATCTGAGTACCATGTGGGTCAGATTTACTTCAAAACAAAGGAGCCAATCAGTGTCACTGGGTGGGACTACCCTGTGTTTGGGCGGTGTTGTGGCTGGGGTGACGTAAGGCAGAAGTTATGGCAGTGTAGTCTTTTCAGATACACAACAATGGCAGCGTATCCCAGGGTCCATATCGACTTGGATATTTCCAGTATTTTGTCTACTCTACTACATGTTCATTCCTTAAAAGATTAACAGAGGACGACTTTGGAAGTGTTTGTTAATGGAAATGATGTTTTCACTCTTCTTCCAACTGGGTTTGACAACAGTTTGATCTATCAGATGGCTCCACAGGTGGATAAAGAAATAGTACCAGTGCAGAAGCCCATGGTTATTGTGGTACCCCCCCTGGTTGTGTTGGTAGAGGACCAAGTCAAAGAGGCTGGTAAACTAGGGCTGACAGTAATGGAACTGGGAGGAAGAAATGACAACCACATCTGCAACAGATGTTGAGAAGTAGTGTTCTTTAGCCCCGAATCATGGCTGAAGGATAAATGTAGAACCATGTTTTCCTACGACGTTTACCAGAAGAACTTAGTGGGCATCGTAGAAGACGAGGTTCACATCACGTATAAATGGTGAGTTTAAACCCCTTCTGTTGATGTGTATATACCTGATGCAAACTATTGTCACTAATTAAGCAGCTTGACTTCAACCTGAGTGGCTGAAGCAGCACGTCAGTCAAGATGAGGGACAGAATTTTCATCTAATCACATCCAAGGATTTTAGATAAGGCCCCGTCTTTGAAAACGGGTTGGTCGTAGAAGGATCCCAGATGGTATTGTGAGATACCATCTGGTGACAGTCAGGTTAGTAATAATATGTTATATATCTTTGATTTTATCGATAGCTTGCTGTTGGTTGCATACATCATACAAGTTCTACATTTCTTCACAAAAAAAAAGAAAGAAAAAAAATTCATTAAAAAATTCCACACTGTTAATAAAATTGACGCTCATGATTTATGCTGGTGTGACAATATTTTGATTAACAATTTGAATTATTATCATTATTATTAGTAGTAGTATCATTAATATTGGACTATTAGGCCTAGTAACTGTAGTAGTGGTTTTCCACAGATTTTTCAGGTATTTTTTTCTGCCCCCCCAGATGAGATAACTGCCCACCCACACACGCCATTCTGGTCACACCTCTGGTTCAGAGGCTCCATTACTGAATGTGGAAACACCATCGTCTTCTAAAACACTGATTTCCAAGTCAAACCTGTGTGGTTTGACAAATGACATGACCTTCAGTTTATGATACAGTTTTTTTTCCCTCTGTTTTGATATAATAGCCTTTGAAATAACATCTCAAGATGAGTGAATCAGTTCCAATCCAACATGCAGAGTATATTACAATAAATGGTGATATTTTACTTAAGAAAAATAAAATGTAGAGAAAATTGCCACAAAAATAGCTTTTAGTTTTTAATTAATTCAAAGAAAAGAAAGAAAAGAAATGTCAGAATAATCATGGATGACATACCCTTTGTTTCCTATCCTTTTCTAGCTTTTTCTGATCATTTTAGCCTCCTGCTGTTTTGTTCACAGTTAAACAATATAGCACAGAGGATCTTTCAGTGAATTTCAGTTTGTATTATACGTATTTAGCTCCTATTTAGCTCTCATTCACAGATTCTTGTAGCAACAAACTAAGCTTTAAGACCACACAGATTATAACTGATAAGGAGACAAAATGTAATAGAATGTGTGTATGTGTTAAGAATATAAGCCCTTTGTTTAAACAATCTAGTGTATTAAAGTGTTAAATCACATGTATAGCAGCAGTAGAGATTCTCTACATATATCATTCTAAGACAGAATTTATGCTGCATTTGCTTTTATTAGAAAAATAAGAATCATCATCAGAGTATCTGTTCAGATGTGCAGAGGAGCTGCTTTCTAACAGCTGTTTGCACTGAATATCTTTGAATATAGAAGCAAAGCAAAACGTAATTAATGCTGGCAAGGAGAGGTAGAAAACATACAGTTGTAAAAGTGTGAGAAGATCCTGCAGAATTTTTTGATTCCTTCTTTTCACCTCCAGTAAAAATGTTTTTCAGTGCTTTAGTCCAAAAGGCAAAAACCTCAATTTTGGGATTTGATTGAAATAAAAGGGAGGATATATTACAATTTCTTTGAAAACATACTAAAAATACTCAATTATACAAACAGGCAGTTGTATATACAAAGTCAGGTCAGTGTTATTGCTTTAATTTTCTTACTTTATTTGCATTTACTTATTTAATACACATAACATTAATCTTTTTTTTCTTCTAAATGTTCTCAGTAAGTGCTTAATACTGTATCCTATACATTTCAGTTTTTTAATGTTCTCATAGTGTGCAGAATTTAATTTGTTAGTATGCAATGTATTTAAATATAGCTATGTATTACAGTATTTGATCAAAATGTCAATAAGCTTTGTTAAACAAGATTACATTAACATAGAGTGCTTTAATGATAAGACATGGGATCTACAGCGACCTCCAGAGGTAGAAAGTAGAAAATCATCTTAATCTAAGTCTGGATATACAGCAAAAGTCCTGAGTTGAGTTGACCTGCATGACATTTGTTGATACCTAGATAAATAAGTGCAGTTTTATAAATTGTGAGAGTGTAGACAACATTGTAAGAAAAGTGTGGCTTATTCTTTCCTTCTATTTGTGGAGGAAACGTACATATAATATTTCCCTGTCGTGTTACATTAGAAAAAAAAGGCAAAACTTGGACAACAAATGTTTTCCAGTGGGTATGTGGATGTAAACTCTACTTTGCATATAGGTCTCACTAATTTGTTGGCTTCTCTTTGCTTGGTCTTTAGTTTTGAATTGAAGGGAGGATGAAATACTAAAACATCCGGCTGGCTCTGCTGTTTTAACTCTCACACAAACACACTGGGCTGTATTCTGGCATCTGTCGGTGGCAACACAATATGTGGATTAAAAAGGGAACACAGGAGCAGTGAAAGAAGTTTTAGGAAATTGCACAGGAATCTCTTGAGGCATTTACCTTCACAGACACATCTACACACCTGAGGGCATGTCTTAAAAGTACCAAAAACATTTAAATTATTATTTTAAATGGGCCAGACTGTAATTATGTTACTTTTAACTAAAAAAACCCCTGCCACATAAAATTTTAGGCCATTTCCACTATATTTAATGGTGCTGCAGCTGGATGTTCATTTAGTTATATGTCCACCAAAGAGACTGTCAGTGGAAGTGGACATGGTGTCTAAACCCATGAGCCATTTTATCACCAACTACAGCTTTCATCTGTTCACTTTTTACAACATACATGGTGCCAGAAATACTGTTCAGAATCTCAAAGTTGTCAATTAATGTGTCAAGATGAGTCAGGATATCAACTTTGTCCTCACTAAACGGGAACAATGGATTATACTTCTATAGTGTTTTTCAAGGTGTTATAATCACTTTACATTAGTGATCTATTATCCAGTCTCACACTCCCACTCTACATCTGTAGCTGCTGTCCTACCCTGGGCACAACAGTACTATAGCAGCTATAGCCAGATTTGAACCGCCAACCTTCTGGTTATTAGAGGACTCACTCTACCTCCTGAGCCACAGCTGACACAACTGGTCAAAGCCCAAAGACATGGTGAAAGACAAGCCCACCTAAAAATGAGAACAATTACAAGTAGAAACATTTTGAAAAAAAAAATTCAATTATACTAACTATGTTTTATAAAATAATTGCCAAATTAATAGAGCTATTTCATTAAAGCTTTTGGTCATATCAACTAATTACAATGTAATATAATATAAGGTCAATACATTTAGTTTTATGTCAATTTAACTTCCTGTTCTGCTCCATACATTCATCCATTTTCTGAACCTTCTTTATCATCACAGGCGTTGAATGGAGCCTAACCCAGCTGCTCAAGGGTTAAGGTAGGGTACACCCCCTGTGTGGCACCACTTAAACAAATAGTACAGCTACAAAGTTTTCAAAGACATGGTGGTGCTATGGATAGCACTCGTGCCTTATAGCAAGAAGGTCCTGATCTGATTCCACCACCAGTCAGTGAGACCCTTCTGTGTGGAGTTTGTATATTTTCCCCGTGTCTGTGTGGGTTCTCTCCAGGTACTCTGGATTTTTCCCAACATCCAAAGACATGCACTGATAGGTTAATTGGTTACTCTGAAATTGTCCATAGGTGTGAATGTGAGAGTGATTGTTTTCACTATATGTCAGCCCTGTGATGAACTGGAGACTCATCCAGGGTGAACCCCACCTGGGTTAACTGGGTTAGACTCCAAATGACCCCTGTGATCCTAGTGAGGACAAAGCATGTTCAGAAAATGAATAATATTTCATTGCTTGAAACACTTTTGGGGGCTGATCCATAAAATGGCAGCACGGTGGATGAGCGGTTAGTGTTCTTGCCTCACAGCAAGAAGACCTGGGTTCAATTCTCAGACCGTGTGGGACTTTCTGTGTGGAGTTTTCATGTTTCTGGATGGGTTTCCCCCATCACCCAAAAACATGTTTATCAGGGTGAAATCTTCCAGAAGTAATTCTGACCATTCACCTGGTTTTGAATCTGGAGATGACTCCCCTGGCTGCCCACTGCTCCTTACAGGTGCCACAACAGCATCAAAGAAAGGATGGGTTAAATGCAGAGGACACATTTTGTTGTATAATGACAGATAAAGTTCCTTTTTTCTAAAAAAATTCCAAACTTGATTTTTAAGACACACCCTAACACACCTGTATAACAGATGACATGAATTTAAAAATAGCTGAGGAGTGTTTCTTTTTAAATCAGCTTGATGTGAGGCAGGAAAAACCTATACATTTTCCCGTGTGCACTGATAGAAAAATGATTCACAAATGACCTAAAATTCAGTGAAAGCTGTGAAATGCATTGCCGCTACTTTACATTTATTGCTCAAATTAGATAATGATTATGGACATCTGTCCTTAAATCCCATTTTCTGTACAGGCCTAAAGTTGTACTGTTCCTGCCTTTGGGCCTAATTGTATTTTTGTGCATGAACAAGGGGTTCATTGTAATGCGCTGGTAACATGGATACCCAAATTGATAGACACATAACAGGGTCACCGTTCATTTGCATTTTAACAAGTCCTTCAGCTATGACACCGGATTGTGTGAATTCATTACCATACAGGACTGCAGTTCATCCAGCCATCTATTAGTAACGCCAATTAGTTTACTGGGACAGGTTTAGGAGATGCAAATAGGCCCGCAGACTCACTCTGGCAACCAGCTCTGCCCCAAGTTTTCATGTCAAAACTCCCATGATAGATATTTGAGACATGTTTTTGTCCTAGTGACACAAATTGTAGTGGATTGTTTAGTAGTTACTTAAAAATTATTATATAATAGTAGAGATAAATCAGTCATTATTTAGATTTTGACAATTTATGCCTATATTATCATTAATTATCACCAATTGATGTGATTTCTCTGATGCAAGAATGTTATATTCACATAACTGGGAATCTACTTGAATCTTAGAGAATACTTTGGATTCCCTCTTTCTTCCCATTTCTAATATTCTGGTCTTAAAAATAAGAACTGGTTACCTTGTTTCTGGACAGTACTGTGCAGTGTCCCAGATTTTCTTCTCACTTCTCAACCGTGATATATAGGAAATGTACAGTCCTACTGCAGCATAAAGATATCCTAAAATAGAAATAAAAACTTATAAAAATGTAGAAATGTGGGACATATGAAGCTGACATTTTACATAAGTGTGTAGAAAAAGGGTAAGAGCACAGTGAGGTAATGTTTTAAACCATGTACCAGTTAAATGCTAGTGCCTTCATTCTAGGATAACAACATGTAACAACTTGCTAATTATAAAATACAACATACAGGTTGAACATGCCTTGTTAAATATAGCCCAGGCACACCAATGTGACCCCCCCCCCCCCCCCAAAAAAGAGTGGAAGTCACAAATCTTAGCAGGATCTTCTTACAAGCTGTCACAGATGTTAGAAACAATTCACACTCTCTCATTCTCCAGTGATTAAATTATTTATTTACTAAAATACCCCAAAAGACTAATTTTAACCTGTATTTTTGACAATTCTCAGAATTCATATTTTTATCTTGATTGCTTTACAACTGAAAATATAACAGATGAGTAAATATGCTTTAAAACCACTAGCCTAATACTATAGTTTTATGTTGAAGACATTTATTTAGCCTTTAGCTGTTTTAACAATTGTGTCCCTATGACATATTTTTTTTATTTTAACTTTTTAATGAATTTATCCCTAATTTATCCAGGAAGATCCCATTGAAATACAATATCTCTTCTTCCAGGCAGCCTTTTTGTTCTCCTCCCTAATGTCTTTATTTATTGTCTGTTTTGTACTCATTGCTGTCTTGTCTTGGTGAAAATAGATGATTTGACAACAATGATTTATATACTAACCAGTGTGGTCTATAAAGACTGTGGCGTATTATTAGCCACAGTTTATTGTCTAGTGTCTGTAAATCAGATTGCCCTTGTTAAAATGAACATTTTACACTGCGCTCCTTATCATGTAAAATTATGTCAGACATCAGTTTTAGATGCAATAAAGTGACACCAGAAGGTAGAGGGGTAGCCCTAACAGTGTTAAATTAGGTTTGCATTTTGCATCCATGATGGACCACATTCTGCCAAATGCTGTTTTCCAGAGGAGTTGGTCCACCTGTTAATCTTATAGTCTACTTATCTATGACTAGATACAGGATCTTGAAGATGTTTTATTTGGGTCATCAATTGGTGAGTTAAAGGAGTGTACAAAAATGGGCTGAAATAGAAAGAAAAAAAACCCACCCAGCTTAAAGTCTTTACTGTGGTTTGTGTTGTTTACAGCCATTGCTTCAGTTCTGCTGCTGCCTGTGTTAGACACATTAACAGGGACTTCATGGTACATTCAGGTGCACCATGGAAACACTGAATTCAAAATTGCTGAGATATATATTTAAATGCTGAGGAAAAAATTTACTTTATTGTTCCTTACCTACAGCAAGAATATCCTATTTGTTTCCATATTACATAAAATTACAGCAGGGTGATTCTCAATTTCAGTTGATGCTTACCACCAATATGTATGGAAGACAAAACTTTTTTTTACTAAAACTTTGTAATATACGATTGGAGAAACAGATTCACAACAAGAAATTTTGCTGACCAAGAATATTTTCAGAAACCATGATTCTGTTGGTTATCCCGATATAAAATATATGACACATAAGGAATTGGGTAGAATCACAAACTTAGTATGTCGAGGTAAACTAAATACTGACCCAGCCAGCATGTCCCTGTGGGCCCCAGAATGGTCACATTTGGGCTGCATGTAGGGGTCCTATGTGGGTTTGTCTGCAGTTCTCTGAATATCTCATATTATTTATGCACACTATTTATGCCACAAAATTTTTCTTTCATGTCATGTGCTCTACTTCTCATGTCATTTGTACTACTTAAATGATATGTTTTGCAAAAATCTGACATTGCAATATTTATTTATTATTTATGTAAATAACTGTATCTTTTACTGATTTTTTAACTGATATTTGTTGTCCTTCTGAAAATTATGGTGCTGAACCTGAGAGCTCTACCTCAGTTTCATTGTACCTGATACAATAAAGATATTTTGATTCTGATATGGGCAAACATATGTGGGGTCACCATGGAAAACAAACCCACATATAACCCTTCTGGACATGCTGGCTGGGGGGGATATTGATTAGGTTAACTTTATTTATTTATACTATATTAAACACTTTTATTTCCCCCATGAAGAAATTCAACCTGCTAATATGTACCTTGCATTAGAATTAGCATCAGTATAACACACAAAGGAGTGAACTGTCATTTAAACCAACTCTAAATCTTCATCAACATCATATACAGTAGTCAGGGGGACCAGCAGGAGAATTAATTAATGTATATTGTTTTATTCATGTAGTATTTTTGGGTACAGGAAAGACACCAAATGTAGCTATGTTGTCTGGGTCTCGCACTCAGGAAGTTAGTGCCTGCATTAGGCTAACTGACACCTTAACGTGTCACTTATTTAATTTAACTTCCAGCGGTGAAAGTGACTACTTTAGTCCAAAAGGCGTTACTGGCGACACCACCGGAAAGCGTTGGGATGTTTTCCTGTCAAGGTGCTGCACCTGCTCACATCAGCTCCGCCTCCCGCTGCTCGGACTTGACTACAGTACCCAAGGCGCACCGCGCTCCTCTCCCCTCGCTCGCTCTCCGCTGCGCCAGTCCGCCTCACTGACTCGCAGAACCAGTTGGTTTGGCCCAGCTTCTTCTTTCCTGCTTTCTCACTGTGTGTGCTGCTGTTGTTTTTGCCTGGTGTCAACCTACGCCGACGAGAGAAGAAGACATATCCCTCCCTCTCTTCTGTTAGAGGGCCGCTTCCAATTTGCCTTCACTTTCCTCCTCGCCGGCACCATTGGCTTCCGTGCCGTGCCAGTCAACTCGCCTCCTTTCCCAGCCCGAGTTGAGCAGCAACAGCTCGGAAACATCTGGCCGCCGCAGAGTGCTAGACTCCTCGTCCCTCCGACTGCTCGCCTCGGCAGCCTGTTATGGAAATTAGTCTAAAGTCAATCTAGTTTTGTCTCCGAAGGAAAGAGGGGTATTTTGACGGAGGACCCAGAGAAGACGTTGGACCTTGTTGTCTGTAAGTGCTGTCTCTAATACTGGAGTCCGATTAAAGGAGGCTCAGGAGAGGGAGAGGGTGGGTTACGAAGGGGAAAAAGTAGCTAAATGTTCCTTAGCATGACTGTGTTGTCTCCTCGCACTAATAGTTGCTATGTTAGCTCTCCCTCCGCGGTGTTTTAGCAGCTGTTGTCATAGCACCCGGGCCTCCCGAACAACTGTAAATAGCTCAATATTATAGCCTGTTCGCGTTACTTTTGTTAGCCACGGTCGGGCTATAGCTAGCTGCGTGGGTCAGTGTGCCCGTGTGTATCTCTCTGTGTTTGTTTCCTCTGTCTTCTCAAATTAATTACAGTATTCTGGTGTTGTCAGTTTGTTTAGCGGCAGTCTCTTGGTCTGTCAGTTATAACGTTGGAGTTTTATGCTAATTTCCTCGCTGGACAAAGCTGTTAAACGGTCATTGTTATGGCTGACAATATAAGCTGCTTTAAATCAAGTTAAGGGTTATTCTTGTCAAATTCTTGTAAAACTTAGTGATCGTATTAGCGACTTTTGGGGATTCTAGTTATGTTAAAGGCGCTGTCACGCTTCTGTTTTGTAAAGTAACAGAAATTGACGTGAAGCATCAGGAGTGGCAGTGTTGTATCTAAACAGCGACCACGCATCTTCACACGACTAATAACACTGTAATTAAAGAAGCTAAACAAAAACTACAGTAGGGAACTTAATTCAAGTTTATGTATGATAATTAATGTCTGCGACTTTGTTTGTTTGTTTTTTTTTTTACTTTGCTGACTACAGATTTTGCACGATGGTAACATTTTATCCGAACTTTTTGCCATAGAAAAAGTGCTAAATTAAAAAATAAAAATAATTACATAGAATAAACAATGAATGTCGGTTACGCACAGTGCACACAAATATTTGTACAGGACTTGTTAATGTCACGTGTTGCTTTCAGAAAGAAATTACTACACTACTCACAATTTATCTCGATATGTTAAAACGCTATATTTTAATGTATGAAAATATTCTAAGCAATTTTACACATATGAAAATAAGCGCAAATAGAAATGTGAAAGTTCAGTTAAGAACATATAGCGAAAGTACATAGTAAAATAAGGCTGTTATAATAAGTTTCTCCTTGCCTTATTAAGTGCTTGTATACCTTTTGTTTAGGATGCGCACTCATTAGGTTCTTTATGATTTGTTCCCATTGTTTCCTCATTTCATTTTTGTTCCTGTCACTTGTCCGAAGGGTCCGTGTAGGGGGGCGAAGGATAGATGGATGAATGAATGATTGAAGCAGTGAATGAATGAATAGAGAACAAGGCAGCAGCGCTGAACCGTAAAGAAGTGGGAAACAATATCAGCTGCGTGCGTCTGTCAGTTGCAAATGTGCTGTGTTGTCTTTTGTTTATACTTACAAGACAGAAAGACTGGGAGAAAAATAAAAGATGAACACTTAGGGGTTTTTCGAAGATGTGCCCCCACTACAAGAAATGGTGAAATAAGTTTAGAAGATTTTACTTAACTGTATTTTTTTTTAAAGTGTTCTGTAATAGTTGTGGTAGCTGTGGGTGATTATGGTTGCATGAATGTGTGTCTTTCTCTTTTTCCAGAAGATGAAATCAGCATCCCACTGCATTTTGTTGCGCTGTTGTTTTTTCCCCATAGAGAGAAAAAAGGGGGAGAAACAGTGAGAAAGCACAGAAACTGAGAGACAAAGTTGCGTGGTGTTGGTGTTGGTAGAATGAAAGAGGAGTCTGGTGGCAGGAGTGTAGAGGAGGCAGCATATGGCTGTAGAAAGAGCACAGCTGGAGGTAGCATCTCCATCTGAGGATGATGTCAGAGCAGCTGACAGGCTGCCATCCACCCCACCTCCTCCATCCCTCCACCGCCTCCACCCCTCCCCAGTCCTTTATTGTGAGTCTCAGCGGCAGCCTGGGAGAGTTAGTGCTATATGTGTGTGTGTGTGTGTGTGTGCGTGCTCTGTGTGTGTGTGTTTGTGGCTGCCGATCAGCGCCAGTTAGGAGGAGGAGGAGGGAGGTGGTATCTCGTTCCCCCTCCAACATCTCCTCCACTTTGCATCTGTCCCTCGCAGTTTGAACAGCGTGTTTTTTTTGCCTGCCTCCCTCTTCTTCTTCTCTTCTCTTCTACCCACTCATTGATTCAGAGAGAGAAAGACCGAGCAAGGAAGAGAAAGAGCAAGAAAGAAAGAGAGAGAGGGAGAGAGATACACTACCATTCCCAGCCAGAGCCCAGCTATTCTGCTACAGTGGAGTTAATCAAGTTGATGCATACTGCTGCAGGTATCGTTTTGTGTGTGTGGTTGTCTGTGCGTGTGTGTATAGTTGGAGAGTTTGGGGTAGTTATGTTGTTTTGTTTTGGGGATCTCCGGTGTGTCAAGTCAGGGTGAGCGCTGTGTGTGAAACTGCTGGTGAGTGCTTCAGTAGTAAACTCATGTTGGTGCTGCCTGTCTGAGGGGTAATTGCAGTCTGGGAATACTGTTGTGTTTCTAGAGAATAGAGTCAGGCTGCTGTTTTCTACTTATGCTGTCAGGTAGTTTTTCCAGATGCATTCATAGGTTGTAGAGTTGGATTTGATATTTTCAAAAATTTTTAACCAAACTGCTTAGTTCTGTCCTGTTTTTTTGCCAGGTTTATTATTTATAATGTATGCTGTGAAAACTTAATTGGTTGTCTTAAGTATTATTTAACATTTACATAAAAACTGTTAATTTTCTCCTCTAATTAATTCCATCTAACAAAATAAGTATTATTTACATTTTAAATTAGTAATATAAGAAAAAAATGCAACTATAATTTTTTTCTATTATCAGCGAAGCTGTATTTTTTCCTACAGTTAAACCAACTTGAATAAAATTACTTGAAAGCATGTGCGGTTGACTCTACCCACTCTTTTCCCCTCCTGTCGTCGGCTGGAGTAGAGGAGACTAATTTAGAAGTTGCAGATTTGAGCTGCCTGAATTGGCTAGACAGCTGTAATCGCACTCCCTCCTAGTCTTAATCTCTTTATCTGGCTAGCAGCTGCCATATGGCCCCCGTCAGCTGGATCAGATGTGGGTAAGCCTCCCTCCCCGGCCGTCCCAGCCTGTCCCTCTCCCTCCCTGCCCCTCTTGTGTCTCTCTTGGACCCATGCATGAGCCACTCGGCCGGGCCGGGCCGGGTGACAGGCTACTGCCCTCCTGAGCCTCTGCCGACGGCTCCCTCCCCACCGTCGCCACCACCGTCTTTATTTTTAGCCATCTTTAAGGATTAGGATTGATGCTGTGACGAGCAGGGCACTTACAGTGATTGTATTGTAAATCTTCTCTTCTTGGTGGTGGTGGGCGGAGAAGGGGGGTGAGGAAGAGGGCAGCTTCTACTGTGGGGCGGATGTGTGCGTTTTTTTTTTTTCTTGTAAGATTCAGAAGGGAAAGAGTACATGAGCGATGGTGTGTGTGTGTGTGTGTGTGTGTGTGTGTGTGTGAAGGAGGAGGAGGTGGCAGAGGGGTTTGGCTGGACGGGGGGTGGGAGGAGGTGGTACACCCTTGTCCCCGTAAGCCCCCTCATTAAAAGCAGTCTGAACGAGCCTGAGGGCAAGCACACACACATACACAACACGCAGTCAACACACACAGTCACACATCCGGACATTCTTGGTTTAGCTTCATTCAAATGAGGTGATTTAACTGCTTTGGTTAACACAGCGCAGAGCAGGACCAATGTATTTTCTCAGACAGGACAAATCGACTTGGTTAACAGGTGGGACTTAATAATTTTACACTTTCATTCTCCTTTACTGTTTTTTAACGATATAGTCATATGGTTTTACATCGTACATGCATTTATTTTTCTGAATTAGCAAAAAATAATCTACTCATTCTTCTAAGGACACCTGCAGAACTCTACTCCTTCTTTCTTGTCTAATCTCACATCTAAAGCTGGAGTGTGCAGGTTAAACGAGGGACAAGCTGGTTTGTTTTCGACAGTGCTATTTCAATTGGCCAGTTTTCCTGCTCGACTTAGCCTGTGGAGGTGGTTGGTAGGTAGGCTGGTACTAAGTGTGTGTTGTGTACGTGAGGACAGTGTGTGCAGCTGAAAGCCGGTTACCTAAAAGGGCTGTGCCAGGCCAGGCCAAAGTGGGTTAATAAAAATAACCAGCGTAGGAGCAGCGACAATCCAGGAGTGCAGGCAGAGGAGTTAGAGAGATACAGCGAGAGAAAAGAGAGACAGAGTACAAGAATCTGTCGCTGTGGTTTATCTGTGAATAAGTATTTCTATAGGTAAAAATTGATTCAGTGTTCATTAGTTAATTGATTTTCTTTAAGGTTATTTTTACTTCATCATTATTTAAAATTTCCTGCAAATTCATTTAAGAGTAGATGTTGAAAAAAAAATATTTTTATGTGAAAGAATGTTTGCATGCTTCAACTTTTAATTCAAGATGAAATATTTCTGTTCACTTAAGGGGTGCAGGGTTAAATGGAACTGCATACGCAGATGCACAAGTCAAATTCTGCAAACAGATAAAAGCATGTATATTTTCAGATTTAGTTTTTTTGCCTGTATTTTTTCTCAATATTGAGAAAAACTGGTTTGAAATGTCTTCTGTTTTTATTCCATAGTTTGTTTTCTCTTGGTGTTTCTCTCGCTTGCTTCTCTTCTCTGCGATCTGTTTTCAGCATCCCATGCCATATGTGTTTTTGCCATTTGTATCCTAACTCTTTCATCCGTCCTATTTTATATGTTCTTGTTTTAAACTGGCCTCATTTAAAATAATTTTGTATGCAGAGCTGTTTTTGTTTCCACAGAAACCTGTGTTTATCCAAAATATTACCTCCAACATGTGAACTTATTCAACGTTTCGTATCGGCTCACCGTTAAAAGTACATTGCCTTTTGTAGGTTGAGATTTTTGCTAACATTTACATTACTTATTAATGGGCATAGAAGAAAATGTATGATTTAAAATGCACCGTTGAATTTGACATCCAAAATATTGTGAATTTTCTAAATTTTTTGTAGATTCTGCAAATGTAAAATCTGAGTCCGTGGACAGAAAGACCGTTTGCAGATGTGTTTGTAACTTTTCCTCTTGCTCTGTGTGTCTGTGTGGCTGTAGGTTATGAGGACGGCAGGATGGAGTTCCCAGACCACAGCAGACATTTACTTCAGTGTCTGAGTGAGCAACGGCACCAGGGCTTCCTATGTGACTCGACAGTACTAGTGGGTGATGCCCAGTTCCGTGCTCACCGTGCTGTATTGGCCTCCTGCAGCATGTACTTTCACCTCTTCTACAAGGACCAGCTGGACAAGAGAGACGTAGTGCACCTCAACAGTGACATCGTCACAGCCCCGGCCTTCTCTCTGCTCCTGGAGTTCATGTATGAGGGCAAACTGCAGTTCCAGGACCTTCCCGTAGAGGATGTGTTGGCAGCTGCCAGCTACTTACACATGTATGACATTGTCAAGGTGTGTAAGAAGCGTTTGAAGCAGAAGGCCACTGCAGAGGCAGACAGTACACGTAAAGAGGATGATGGCGGCTCCAGCTGTTCTGATAAGGCTGATAGTCTATCGGACGTCTCTACGGGCCGGCCTGCGACCGCTGACCTGCTGCACAGTGATGAAGAGGAGGAAGGCAAGGCAGAGGGAGGACCGCTGTGGCTGAGGCTTCCGTCCACAGATAGATCAGGGACACCAGCTATGGCCACAGCCAGTCCAGGCCACGGTGAGGCTGAAACGCAGGGTGGGGATGCGCTGGCAGAAGGAGCAAAGCTGCTGTCTCCAGCTCGTAGCCCCACGAGCTCCACAGGATCTCTGTCCCAGAGGTCTCACCGCTCTGTCAACTCACGAACTGGGCACCGGGGCAGGAGGGTGTCAAATGATGCAGCTGACTGTGTCCTGGACCTGTCAGTCAAGCCAATTGGCAGTAGCAATCACAACAACCACCATCAGTCATATTTTAGTGGGGCAGCGACGCCAGACAGCCTCCAAAGCCCATTGGCTGTCAGGGTAAAAGTGGAAAGGGGTGTGGCTTCAGATGAGGAAGAGGAACTGGGAGGTGGGGACTATGACATGGAGCACAGTGGGCTCACCAAGGTGACGGGTCCCAGCACCAACGGGGTCCTGGCCCACCATGGGGTCGGAGGGCCTCTGTCGGCCCAGCGGAGACTCGGCCTAGAAGCGCACCTGTCAGCTCTACGCGAGGCCTCGCTGGCCTCAGAGCTGGAGCGGGAGGAGAAGGCCCCTGCCACTGCAGATGACGAGGACATACTGGGGGGTGAAAATGAACGCACCCAGGCTGACGCAGCCAGCATGGATGGCTCCCTGCTGCCCTATGTCTCCAATATGCTGTCAGCTCCCCACACCCAGATCTTCATGTGCCCACTGTGTAATAAGGTTTTCCCCTCCCCACACATCCTACAGCTTCACCTTAGCTCCCACTTCAGGGAGCAGGAGGGCATTCGCTCTAAACCCGCCGGAGACGTCAACGTGCCCACTTGTACCATCTGCAGCAAGACCTTCTCCTGCATGTATACACTGAAACGTCATGAGCGGACACACTCCGGTGAGAAACCCTACACCTGCACCACCTGCGGCAAGAGCTTCCAGTACTCACACAACCTCAGCCGCCATGCCGTTGTGCACACGCGTGAGAAGCCACATGCTTGTAAGTGGTGCGAACGGCGCTTCACGCAGTCTGGGGACCTCTACCGACACATTCGCAAGTTCCATTGTGAACTGGTCAACTCACTGTCAGTTAAGAGCGAACCACTGGCGCTGCCCAATGTCAGGGATTGGGCGATTGAGGACAGCTCCCAAGAACTGTGGAAGTAGATAAAGACTACTGAAAGAGAGCAGAGAATAACAGAAGGACAGAGAGGCATGGGGAGGTCAAAGGGAGGTGGAAAAGTTTGATATTCTGGGTTTAAGTGAGTCATGTTCTTGTTTGTCGCAAATCTCATTCAATTGCACTTTAATAGCACATGAAAATGTTACTACTGATTTTTTTTGTTGTTGTTTGGGGTTATTTTTTGTTTTATTCTATGATTTTTTATTTTGTGTAAGCTCTGTTTGGTGGTTTTCATTGCGTCTAAGGACATGGGTCTCAGTGAGAATGTCTTGCTTTTTTTGAAGAATTTTTCCTCTGTGTTTAATCTCAGACGCAACACTCCGACGCTGGCCATCATATCAGTCCCAGTGCCACAGACGGCAAACCCACGGCAGAAGTTCAGGTCGAACACACTGAAGTGAAAAGCGTTACTATACACTAAACGGGTACTGTGATCACCGCTAGTCGATAACCACCACACACAGTTTCAAAAGGTGTGTGTGATACTGCACTACTCTGGCAAAAATTTCATCTGATGTGCGTGAGTGTGTATGAGTGTATTTTGTGTGTATTAATTTTATTTTCTATTAGCAT